>LPNX010129882.1:106717-131206 GCA_001517045.1 Pseudotsuga menziesii | reverse complement strand
ATATATATTTGAACATGTAAGGTTGCATATAACCAATTGAAGGTTATATGGCGAAGCAAAACCTCGTGTATATATTGGTGGAACCCTATAGGTTGGAGGCATACCTATATCAACATTGTATGATTGAACTGATTTAATGTTACAACATTGTAATGCAAGAATCTCCCACCTACCTACATCACTTGAGAAAACACATATATGGGACCATACATGTATATAATTGTGTTTATAGGAAAATAGTACACATATGCTAAAAACATATATTCGTGACATGTATATTGTGTTATGGCGAATAGTATACATATATGTTAAAGACATATATCATGATATACATATATATATGGAGAAATAGTACATGTTAATATATATATAGTTGTGATATACGATTTAGCTACCAGCTGATTTCCAGCTAGGATCATATGAAATTAAGTGAGAAGGCGTTATCTAAAAATTCCTGGGCATGGGTCGATCATTGAGGAGGCATCTTTGCTGATTCTTTTCAGCTATTTTTACGTTGCTCACACAGGCCCTATTTCACGGTCGCCAGTTGCAGGCTTTTATTACTCACCTAGACTGAGCAGTGGGCGTTACAAGAATCCACCAGCACAAACGGTGGAGACCTGCTAAGGGCAGGAGGGAGGTTATAATCCCGCGGGTGAGGATGAGAGGGGGGGCGGTGACATTCTTGAAACTGCGCATACGGGGAAAGAAGGGGTTCAGTGCGGCCCTCTAGAGAAATAATGGCTTCTGTTTTTATTCTGGGAGAATTGTACATGGGAGTACAGCTAACTTGAGGAAGACTAAATTGGGTTCGCTGGAAGGCTAGACCTGTTGACCTAAGTTACATTCGGTGCCTCTACAACCCCAACAAAAGGGATTTAGAAGATATTCTCTACCTCTACCAAGCGTAGATATGTGGACTCTAGTTAAGCCTGGGGTCTCTCTGGTGCCTCCAACTTGATGGATTGGGAAGGTCTTCATTGCTTCCGCACGTCCATACATGTCTGGTAAGTATTCTACGATGATTTAATTTGTTCACAGCATTGATAATATGTTGAAAATAACCATTGCTTGAATGCAAGGATACCCAACCTTTTGATTAGCCTTTTAATCATAAATCCAGATATGGTAAAATGTAGACTCGAATAATAATGGAAATCGATAGATAAAACTGATATGATGTGCTGTGAGTGATTTTTAATGAGGTGGGTGATCGAGTAAGTCACGAGCTGTAGCTTTTATCTTGCTCTGACTCTGAATCGGATCTGGTGTATACACCAAATCATGATGCTCATGGAAGTTGTTTTCCAACAACGTTTTGTTTGGGTGTGTTGATAGATCGATTGGTGCCTCGAATAGTGCACATGTTATGACTGGGATCTTAGGTGAAAGTTGTGCTTGGGATTTGTCTTTTTTCCTGCGCTATTACCCATTGATGTCATCGTTTGAAATAACCAGCTCAATTTAAGTGTGGTTCGAACCGGTATATATATATATATCCCGAATTGACAGAAAGGACGCCAAACTAAGCACAGTTTTTTTAATACGAATCATATGATCGATTTTGAATAGGTTGTTGGGCGTAAATAAATGCTTTATGTTTCAGTCTCTACCTAATATGTCCTGCTAACTAGCGCCGCTACCTGCGCTATTACCCACGCTGCTCCTTTATACCTACGATTCCAGTAGAGCCTAGTTCTGTGTTTCATGACAGTGACTGAATACCACGCCGCCCCTTTACATCTAAGCGTTGGCATTTTTTTCTCTGTTTGTAAACATCCAAATCTATACAGCCCATCGAGCTACGGCTTGGGTAATTCCTGGGTGAGATTTAGATCCTGCAGTTTTGTATGTACCTGCATTTTCGCCTGCGATATGTTAATTATTTTTTTATTATCAAAACGCCTGTGAATTATGTTAGTATTAACTACCTGCGTTTTGCCTGTTGACTTTGATATGTTAATATTGTTTATGGACATACATACTTCAGCGTTGGGCTTGGATTATGAAATACAAGCCCTAATTATCGCTTGTCTTATGTTACCAACGTTGGTTGAGTACATACCTGGATGCCGGCATTTACATAATACGAGTGCTGGATTTCTGGAAAACCTTGGCTTATAAAAACCTGTATATGTTTTGACTTGATACATTTGATAAAAGACTGAATATGTGGTGAAAACCTTGATACATGCGTATTGGTGTGAGACTGTCATATTCCTAGTTGGGAATGAACCAGATTTCGTGGCAGTGTATGTACTTTTCCCTTTTTAAAATTCTGATAGTGTAATCCCCTTCTGTCGGGATTTGCCCCCTTTGGAAGATCGACCCATAAAACACTTTGTATGATCATCACTGATTTAAGTACAGGATGTTGGTTCCTATGGGGAGGGCATTTTCGGTCTTAGGGAACTAACCCTTGAGACGCTTAACCTTCTGTCTGCACATGTATTTATAGAGGTTGCGTTCCCATTTATACTGGGGAAAACTCTCTTTGGGGAATCAACATTTGATTCCCTTTTGTTGTCTATGTTGGATTCATGGCGTAAATATTTTTAATTGGTTAAAGCACTCAGATATATTTTTTTGTTGGAAGTAATGCCTGATGAAAGAACCTAAAGCTACAGCGCAGTATATTTGGTTGATAAAAGAACTTGAGGATGAAGCTTGAAGGACAGAGGAAGAATATATTTTTTATTCTGGAAAAATATTTGCTAATGAATTTAAGGCCTCCCAACTTTTGGAACGTTTTTATATTGGGAGACTTGAACTATTTTACCTCAGGTCGCATCCTCATGATAGTAAAGACTTTTGTATTGGTATGGTTTTGTAATTGATTATTGCCTTAAATGGGGGTTGTGCCCACTCTAGGAGCTTATCCAGAGATGTTTTATTGTATGGGCCTCAGGACGAGGTTTCCTTATTCTTTGTAAAAGAAGCTGATGACACTTCATTTATGATGAAGATTGTACACCTTGAGCGGTGATTTTGATTAATAAAGAAGAAGACCTAACCTTTGGTGGACGTAGCCTCGTGGACAAGGTGAACCACGTATATCGGTGCCTTGATGTGTAGTACTTGTACTCTGTGTTTTGTTGTATGCTATTTTTTTATGTCCTTGGATGTTCTTGGTCTATATCTTTATCTGTCATGATGTATATAGTGGAATGAAATTTCTATGAATGTTTTAAATGCAAAGGAAAGATATGGTTAAGAGTAGGTACTGCCTCGTATTGAGAAAAGGGTAGTAAGTTCTAACAACATAAATGGTAGCAGGAGCAAATGGTCGTTTTCTTTTAATTAGTAATGACTAATGCTGATATATAAATAGATAACCAGAATTCTTTCAGATAATGCTGTTGGTTTACGCTTCCCTATAGTGCACATGGTTTTGACACAATGATTTAAGATTTCTTGTAAGTTGTTGCTAACAGGCTGAACCTTTTTGTAGTAATAAAGGAAAAGAAAAAAATAAATTATTTACCCTTTTCTGCACTCATTCGCACCAAGGACCTACAGGGACATTACAATCTCTGTCGGGTTCCCACGAATGTTGATCGATTTCCAATCACAAGAGACCCACCGGTTGACCTCCCTACCATTCCAATGGGTACTCTCCTTCCCCAAGGACCCCCGAGCTGAATGGGGTTGCAGGAAGAAGTACCCAAGCACGATTAGAGTGTGTAGATTCACTAAGGGCCTCCCAACCCTGTTCACACCTGATGAACCAAACTCTCTACAGTCACCATCCGCTTCTGCATTCTCTCATCCATCCAATTTTAGGGAAAAAAAAACAAACCCTAACCAAACCTTGCCCCTTTATTTATATCATTTTTGAGATTTATGCATAATGTAAATTTTTATTTTTTTATTTTTATTCTTATTTTGAATTCATTTTTGTTTTATTTCAACGGATCTTTTGTCATATTCATTTATGTAATGTCATATGCATTTATGTAGTCTACTAATTTATCTTTTCTTTACTTAACCGTTCCAAAATTTCATTTATATGATTCCTAGATTTTTGCTTTTGGTTTGATATTTTTGTGTGTGCAAAGTGTTTATATTTAGAATTTACTTTATCTTATTTTATTTTGTTTATGATGATTTTTTTTTCTTTTTATTTATTTATTTTTATTTCATAAGGTTGCACTTTCCATTACTTTATTTCCAAGTCATGAGTTTATTGTTTAGTTATTACTTATTTACAATCTTACAGTTTAATAATTTCTTTTGTTTCTCCAGGTGATATCAAGGGCGCCATGACCGTCTTCATGCCCTTCAAATATCCCACTTTCCATGGCGGGGAGTTAGTATGATGGCTGAGACCATGTTAACTCAGTCCAATCCATGCTGTAGAGAGACTCACGGTTACTTAGGAATAAGGTCAACACCTCATTGCACTCCCCTCAATTAATCCTCCTCAGTGACCGAGTACACGGCCTATCCTCATGGAAACATGCCTCCTGCAGGTAAAATCCTCTCTCACTTTTCAACCTGCCACATGGAAATATGTGCTAACCATACTGCTACTTTCTTTCGTACAACCCCATCATCCTTTGGTGGATCGATTGGAAATAATGATCATATGCCTGCACACATGAAAACCATGTGCATTAATTGTACTCCACAATTTAATCAAAATATTATTAAAATAAATTATATCACCTGATATTCTGTTTATACTCAAACCGAATTTCATGTGGCATTGACACCACCTTGTACCATTGCGCATTTGGGTCCCTGTCACACTAGAAAATTGTCAAAGCATCTACCAATATATTGTAAGAAATGAAAATTGTTTATATATTTCATTCACACATTATAATATCGATCATATCACATTATATAAATCTATCTACCAATATCCATTCATTCATAAGCAACCATTGTGACACAACAATCAATACATATGTAAGTCATTTTATTCATCGTATTTAACCGGGTCATTTACTATAAAATGACCTCAAATAATAATATAGTTTAGTAATAAAAAATTCTAACAAAATGGGGCACTACACTATAGTATTTTACATATTGTCACCAACTCAAGCCACCATTGAATTTGTGATTTCATGTGTCCTCCTAACCATTGACATAGTTTTTCTAGTGCATGATGTTTTATTATGTTTTTTAGCCACGATTATGAACAAAAAAAACACGATTATAAAAAAATACTCTCTCAACGCTTACCTCTATACACTTGCCTAAAAACGTTCGAGAAGCTAAAAATGTTCTCCCTGCCGCTGAATATGAATTTGCATCTGGGTTTAACCAAACAAATAACGCGACAAATTAAATAAAAAAAAAGAATCACCATGAATACCTCCTTCGCCTCACTCTTCTGTCCATTCCGCCATTGTTTCAAATTACATTCCCTCTCACGAACAACAACCAAACGAAAAAAAGATAATAAAAAAAACACAAAACATTTGAGCATGGCCATGCTCAAAAGAATTAATAGAAACACATAGAAATCCAAACAAGAGAATTAAAAGAACAGAAACACAAAGAAATTAAAAAACTAGAAAGAAAACTAACAACAAAACCTACAAACCCTAAAACATAAACGAATATAACTCCACACGAAAATCCAGTCTCCAAAGAATCGAAATTCTGGACTCAATTCACCACTCAGTGCTCCTCTCCAAATGAATGAAAACAATTTCCCCTAACGAATACAAGTAGGAACATGGATCTCGGTACATGTTATTTAGGTTTATTATATTTTGAAATCCGCTTCCGCTTTTTTCTGCCAGGTTGGTTTAGGTTTATTGAATTTCAAATCTGCTTTTTTCTGACGGGATTAGGTTTATTGTACTTTCAAATCCGCTTTTTTCTGCTAGGTTGTCCGTACGGATATGCCGTCTATTGTTTCCGTTTTTGAAATTTGAAAAATTGGGCGTGTGGCTTTATGCCGTTTCCAAATCTGGATTTCTATTTTCATTACAATTTCAATTTAGCTTTATCTTTTGATTTCAATTTCGCTTTTTCTATGGGAGGCATCGGGCGATGCAATAGTAAATGGATCTTGCATTTTTCTGTTTTATAATCCAATTGATAATTTTTTAATTGATGTTTCTTTATGTTACTTTTTTAATTTCCGTTTCATAATGGTTTTTGTGTACAAGACTACGAACTGCATCGTAGAGAGTATCATTCAATATATGAATGGTTGGACTATAACAATTATATATATAAGTCAACTATAATTTTTATAAATCAAGGTTAGGCAAAGAACTTAGATTTTGTACTTACAAATTATGTTGGTTCATGTTAATGAAATTATAGTAATGAAATGTTAGGATCAGAGAATTTGATAATAGATGAGGTTGGATAGCTTTTTTTCAAATAAATGAGAAACCAGTCATTACAATGCATTTCAGCATCTTAGATGAGGGACAAGCTCTCAAAATGAATGACAAACAAGCTTATTTATATGACAAAAACTACCTATTAGAATGCTTACACAAACATAAAATTATTATCCACATAGACAAACTAGTTATTGAGAGCCCTAAAGAATATTATCCGCTCCAATCGGTTTCAATTCCCACCTGTTACAGGTTGAATTTATTCATGAGTTGATTGTTTATTGTTTTTATTGATGAGCCAATTGTTAAGGTTGGAAAGACATCAAAAAGCACATCCTCACTTTTCCGCTTCATGGATAGGCAAGTTGTATGTCAAGGAAACTAGTTATCAAAACAATAAATTTCCATTCACATAAATAATATACAACATTTGCTAAAACTTTTAAATGTTTTGAGATCTTTACTTGTCCGGCCACATGATCTAGTTAAAACATATCATATAATTTATTGCAAAATGTTGAAAATTAATGAAAAGTGGGACGAAGAAAATAACATTATGACTTTGGAAATATTGACATTTACTAAAAAAAGGAAAAAATTAATTGATAGAAAAAAATATGCGTGTAAGATGTATGAAAGTGATTATTTTATTAATATTATCATAAACGGAAAACATTGAACTTTATTTGATTTTAGACCGATTCTTTATAGTTATCTATACAACCAATTGTAGAATTCTTAGCACCAGAAAGAGATTTTTAAGATAATGTTTCGAGCCAAATTTTCCTTAAACTATAGTATTCTACATATTGTCACCAACTCAAGCCACCATTGAATTTGTGATTTCATGTTTCCTCCTAACCATTGACATAGTTTTTCTAGTGCATGATGTTTTATTATATTTTTTAGCCACAACTTCTTATGAACAAAAAAAACACGATTATTACAGTAGAATCAACAATTTCTACATTTTTGGCTAAGAGCATGGCAAAATTGAAGGACATTGTAGGTAAAGTGTGGATAACGCACATCAATTGAAGAGATTCTTGCAAAAGATCCAATGTCTTAGAGATAGGTTTTTGTGCAAATTTAAACTCAAGAAAACTATTACCTCCTTTAATCATATTGAAGTTGGTGGATTACTGTCAAATGTTGCAAAGTCATGAGAGAAACCAATTGAGTGGAAAACCACACTTTAATTTTTAACATATGCTCCCATCCAATACATTTGAAAAAACTTCTCACAATGAAAAAAACATGGAGGAAACTGCCTCTCAAAATGGATAAGAGTTTGTTCTTGATAATATAGGTGTGTTACACTAAGTATTTTGATGAATGGATAAATAATTAATCCCTTGAGAAAGATCTATATTATTAGTCAAAGATCAATGTAGAAACACAATATTCAACCTATCACCCGATCGATTCTCATGAAATCATGGCATAAATAAAAACACAATATTTAAGCTATCACCCGATCGATTCTCACGAAAATCGTGGCATAAATAAACAGAGTTTTGATAAAGTAGAGATCAAGCTATCAAGCAATCCACCAGATCGATTTCTCTGAAAATCGTAGCATAAATAAATCGTAGAGATCAATCTATCATGCAATCCACCAGATTGAAGAAATTGTGGGCATATAAAACAGCTCATAAACAAAGCATAGATCATGCAATCCCCAGATCGAAATAATATAGCAGCGTTGGACAAAGCACCAATATAACCATCATGCAATCACTAAATTGAAGAGATCATGGGCATATAAAATAGCTAATAAACGACATCCAGCAAAAGGAAAAATGTTCAACACAAATACTAGATCGACTTCTCTACAATCAGGGCATAATAAACTAGAGTTTAATAAAAACAAGATTGAGCCATAATCAGAGACGATGGATACAACATCCAGCACAAGGAAAAATGTTCAACGCAAACACCAGATCAACTTCTCTGCAATCGGGGCATAATAAACCAAAGTTTAATAAAAACAAGATTCAGCCATAATCTCAGACAATGGATACAACATCCAACAAAAGGAAAAATGTTCAACGCAAATACCAAATCAAATTCTCTGCAATGAGGGAATAATAAACCAGAGTTTAATAAAAACAAGATTCAGCCATAATTACAAACAATGGATACAACATCCAGCAAAAGGAAAAATGTTCCATGCAAATACCAGATCGACTTCTCTGGAATCGGGGAATAATAAACCAATGTTTAATGGAAACATGATTCAGCCATAATCACGGACAAGGGATACAACATCCAACAAAAGTGAAAATGTTCAACGCAAATACTAGATCCATTACAGAGGATTTCCCTTCAAATTAATGAAGTAGAACCCCAAATCTAGAATGCCTACCTTTAGCCTCACCATCTCACCCCCCTTTTATAAGAAAATCATAGGGACAGGTGGCAAAGATTAACTGCGAGGTTTCCTTTTAAGGTGGAATAAAATCCTCCTAGGATTCTTCCCACCGTAACCATTCCACACTAATCTCCTTGCTAAATCCAAGTTACTATTTTAAGAGGTGTGATTTACCTCCTCGACTCCAAACTGTTTCCTTAGTTAAACCTTTTTTATAGAGTGTAATCCCCTCTGTCCTAATTTCACATGTATTTCTCATTTTTGTATATATATATATATATATATATATATATATATATGGTTAACATTAGATTAAGCCAACTAAATATAATTAGCACTTTACATGCTTAAGATTTTTTTAAATGTGACATCAATTTATGACAATATGTTATAAGTCACCTATTATCTAATTCAAGAACCTGCTAAGTACATCCATATCATTGTTATTATTTAATTCTAACACCTATTAAAAACCACAATATGACCATACGTTAATAGTTATATTGGAAACAACGCTTGTGGTAGAAAATTACAAATTTATCCAACACCGAGTGCGTCAAAGAATATGTCTACAGCCTGCATTTGAATTGTCCAGACTCCAACCATTCAATGACTAAATATGGTAATAGTTGACATCAAATTGTTGAAATTCTTGATTCCACTATAGACGCCTCACATTTTGATGTCTTCTCCATGCACTTATGTGCCTCTCAATTATAGACTAAAGGTCATCTTTTGATACTGCCACTTGGTGTGAATTGAAACTAAATGCATGCCCTCTATCACCATTGGTATGCTAGCCGGATTAGTGTCATATTTTGTTGAAAACATCAGTTTACATTTTGCAAGTGTAGAAACTGATTTGAATTCCAAAAGGCCCTGCTTTATATACCTAGTTAGTATTTCCTTTGTAGTGTGATTCCCTTCTAGCCATGGGAATAATCTTATCGCAAGGTATTTCTTTCCTTCTTGATCTTATATCAAGGATACTCAAATAGATGTATTATTTATCTACATATACTCATATATGTGTTTGCATGTATATATATATACCATTTTCTATTCTTTTTACATGGTAATTTATATGATGAATTGTGCATGGATGTGTGTATTTTCCCTGCGTCATTATTAAAGTTGAATCAAGGGACTTGGACTACTACTCATATGTCACGGATCTTTCCTATGGTAGCATCAAATTGAGAATGTTCTACCAGCTTGTGGTGTTAAAACAACCTACGCTGATGGTTTTCGCATTATTTATAGGCACGTACTCAGTTGGAGGTAATTTTATTATCATATCTAAACCTTCTTTTCATGAGTGTGGTGGTTAAAATTTGACTACTGTTAGTTTATTAAGTATGCTCTTTTATGTATGAAACTCCTTTTCCAAATTATAGAATATTAGCTCAATAAACTTGCTTAACCAATGGTATTTTATACAAGCAATTATCCTATCTGTTTGAATTTATTTCTAGACAAAAACTTGGCAAATAACCTACATCAGTGTTGTTAATCCTAGTTATGAGTGGGGATAGACATGTCTTAGATCACCTACGGTAGTAATTCCCTTCGATAATTGGTGGAATACTTAACCACAATCACCACTAGTGAAAGGAAAAGTTTGTGTCCATTAGGGAATGGGACATTATGTAGTGTACCTTTGATACCTTAGGCTATAAAACATTCAATAAGTCTGCAAAACAAAATTTTAGTAATCTTTTCACCAAATAATCATTTATACTGCATTCATAACCATCATGTAAACAAAGAAATAAAACCAGCACATCAAAATAACACAAATGAGACAACCATCTTCACGTGGTTTACCTCATCCATGAGGCTACATCCACCAACCTATCTGTTCTTTTTATTCCTTTATCAAAAATAGAGTGCTTACAAAGACATGGCTCATTCATGGACGGTTTATTTTATCTTACCTCTAGGCTCTACGCAGAGAGACCCTTGAAACTCAACGGCCTGATTTAGGACCCTTATAGTCAACTCATAGAAGAAATTATTATCAGCCCCGTAGGCACATGATAAACAACATTTAAGTACCCTAAAATGTGGTTGTCTTGAAATTCTTACCTTCTATTCTGTCAAGAAAATATTATATTTTTATTTTCTGTTAACCTTTTAAGGATACCTTTAATCCTACCTTCTATACTATTCTTGAGATAAGCTTATAAAAAGCATTTGATGTCCCTTTTCCATGAGTCGTTTTAACAAGCTATTCCCCAAATCTAAGTATCTTCTGGAGATTTCAAGTATGAATCTTATGCACTATATTAAATACACCTATCATAGCCATAGGTCAGTAGTGGAAACTATAGAAGAAAGCAAAGGGTTTTTTTCCCCAATCGCTGATATTGAATTCGTACGTTCACACATATAAGACATGGGAACAAAGTATGGAAATTAAAGGAAAGTAACCCACTCATATCGGTTAATATGTGCATAAACACATAACATGAAAAACCCTGGCTTGGAACCAGATCCCAAAGTAAGACACAGGAACCCAAACCTGTGATAAAACGTAGGCCATGATTTAGGCAAAATAAAACTAATCACTGGTAGGAGTCCACTACAGGAAGCCCCTCCAATGTTTGCTGGCATAAAGTAATCCCCCATCATGCTCATCGTCATCAGTTCAGAAGAGATAGATGTACAACGATACAAAATATACCAGTAAGTCTATAACAGGTAAGGCAAATAGCCAGAGCTTGATATTAGATCTCTGGTTCAGTTGCAAGTTCGAAAAAGGAAGGTATGGAGTTACAAGATGAGGGTGATTTAACGAAGCGGTAGAAAACAGGCAGATTATTATCAATCATGAGTTCTCCCTGATATGCATCAGGTGTGGCGGCGTATCAAGCCGAGCTTAAATTCATCAATCACAAAAAATGGCGTAGGAGCTACCCTATCCAAACGAAAACTATTTCCTGTGGGGTTCGTGAGGCGGAACAACCATATTGGCTACTCGATCTTCAGGCTGCGATTTCCAGCAATGTGGAGAAAATTTTCCCCCATGTGGCATGGGGTATTAGGCAGAGACCCAGCGATTTACAAGACACGAGGGTAACTAAGATTCAAGTTAATAAAACAACATCAGTGGATATTAATACATATATATATACCAAAGAAATGCAAGATCTAGAAATGGAGAAACACATACCAAGGCTTCACGCTTCACTAGTAGAATTCATTCTGAATTCATGATGGGTTTTTCCTGGATCATGACGCTAAGTGCAGGAACTCAGGACAAAGAGAGCATGGGGCCCAAATTTTCTCCTTGGATCATATTTCCATCCCAACCCTAAATTACTCGAGATCGTATACTCGACACTTTCTAGGGTCCGAAATTCCCCCCCCAGTAAATCCTTACAGTGGGAGATTTATCCTCCCGAAACCCTGGTGTTACCACGATTTAAGCTTACAAATTCCTGGCATGTTGCCACCCTGGGTGTTCAGTCAAGGCCAGTGATTAAGGCCTCTAAAAATGGGGCATTCAACGGGTATGAACTTAAATTCAGCCATAACGCCTCCTAAAAATTCCAAGCAAGTCCAGGCATTTCCATAACGCCTCCATAGATAAATTAATTATAGCCTGCGGTGAAATAAATCGGGGATTGATATTCCACCCATATCTAACCATAATTCTTCCCATAGTTTTTCTTTTATGTTGTTCAAAATCCAATTAGACATATATATATAAATAATTCCCGAAATTTACGTAAGTAGGGGATTCGCACTTTCCCTTGTGACATTGTCCTAAATGTTACGAATAGATCTGTGCCTCGCCCATGTACATATATCAAAAATACGTGGGTTCACTATTTTCATTTGCGTTCTATATATATATATGTTTGCATTGCCTACTTAAAGTTGTGACATTAAAAGTTCAGCCTTCAATATATATATATATATATATGCACAATTATCAACATAGGCCTTCAATCCGTGTCATTCTCCTTTAGTAAATATATGTTGATATATATGTGCCCACTATTATAACTATATAAGATTTGTTTTCACCATGAACCCTTGTTTTTCTGAAGGATCTAGTCTATCATTCTATGATAGATTTCATCATTAATTCATCATTTCTCTTTTCTCATGATGGATTTTTAACTATTGATTAATCATGCCCTTTTGCCAAAGGACTCTAAATCCATTTAATTAATTACTTAGTATATATATATATATGGGTTTGTTTTTCAATCAGTGTCTTTCAAGACTGAAAACTATCGTTACCTTCCTCATCAGGATAGTCCATGTATTTTAATGTACCACTTCCTTTCCATCAAGGAACTGACCTTTTCCCCAACTTCCTTTCCTCTTAGGATGTCACCTAAGTCGTTAAGGAAACTTGGTATATTTTCTTGTATTTACTTAGGTATGTCGAGCCTAGGTCCCTCTTTCCCGAGACTCAGATATGAAAATAGATGGGAGATATGCTAGTGCCGCTATCTCTATTATGGATTCCTTAATCATTTGCTCTTATTGCCTTTTATATTCCCTAAGTTTTTACTTATATAGGTTGCAAGCTTTTTTTCCGGAGGGGCCTTGGCCTTGAGCTCCTCACCCGGAGACAATTACAATAATATGAAAAATTTACAAGATATTCCAGGGCATAGGAGAGGGATATTACATCCTCCCCCCCTAAAATAAAGAACACCGTCCTCGGTGTTTCTTGTTTCTTTGACAAATCTTTTATTCTTTTCTGGACTCACCTCTTTTTGGTTCACCTTGCTCGGATCTCTTTTTTTTTCTTTTCTTTTCTGATCCTTGTGGATTCGTAGGACCTGCAAAAATCAGGTCTACCCAAATTTCACATAGATAAGAGTCAATTCATCATGAATGTGATTAGCAAGTTTTTTGCAAAATCATACTACAACTTAGTCCCTTCAGTAATTCATGTCCAAATCATAATTCAACTTAAACAAAAGTCATAGATTCTTTTGCAATCTGCAATTTTCTAATGTTCATTGGTGTCATATTACCCAATTATTTTCCATAATGCAATTGATACATCAACAAAAACATGAGTACAAGCATTGAAATCCCATTATATCAATACTGTCAATCAATCAACATATTACCTCATCGGTACAAGTTCTCCTGCAATGCACATAATTTTTTTCGCATTGTTCCTTTCTTTGGATGTCCTCCATCCCAGCACATCAAGTGCCAATTCAAGCCACCCAACACAAGGACGATACCAACCCTTCGTGTATCTCCTCTGTGCTATTCAGGGTGCTTTGTCGTTATTATTTTCTCTGGATGTTCCTTCATCCCAGCACACCAACTGCTAATTCAAGCCACCCAACACAAGGACGATACCCTGTACCCCTCTTAGCGGTATCTCCTTTTTGTGCTCTTCAGGGTGATTCACCAAGCTAAGGCACTCCGTTCTCGCACACCTCCACAGTGCCTAGAGGTTATTCTCTTCACAGAGTCCCCCAACTCATGTGACAGTCCTATAATGTGTGCGGAACGAGTCTTAACCAAATGTCTTACATCTGGGCGTCCCCAGAATGCATAATGGTCCCTTGCTGGCCTAGGGGAAAACAAGGTAGATTTTAACCACTACCTCCATCACCACTCCCTCTTCTAGTGATAACTTTATACATATGAGCTTTAACTCATCATAGTCGTGGAGCTTTAGCCTTTTCTCATGGCCATAATTTTCCATGCCTGCAAGCACTTTATAGGTGGTCAGTTTATCATATTATCAATTCAAAGAACATCAAACTTTTAGCATAAATCATCCCTTACCCCATTTCTCATTCATCAGTAAGAGCCTTTTCAGTTCTTTTAACACCAAAATTGATAAGTAAGCATTCACACAAAGCCACAAGCCTTTCCAATTTACAACAACACAATTCGCAAGATGCCACAATATAACCTGGGAAAATTGACAATGCAAACACCACCTTACACATTAACAATAATAAACTCAACATAAAGTCACAATGGTTAAGTGTAACAGATATTACTATGTGATGGTACCAGCCATTTTTCCTACTATAACTAAAAGCAGATACTTCCTTCAATTGACCTTTCAAACCTTTTGACTTACATGACCAAAACCATGAATTACAGTATTTTTCAAAAACCCTACATTTATGTTCAACTATCTCTGTTATCTACCTTTCATGTGTATGAGAAGTTCTAGTTGATGCAATACCTACAATTAGTTGCTTTTCACAAATATGTAGTCGTACCACATGATCTCTTATGCAGGGCATGTGTTCTAGGGCAACAACAATTTAGTTATAGAAAATTTTGTGAATCTCTCAAATCACAAAGCAATTTTCAAAGCAATATAACTAACTTTTGAATCTCTCAGCATATAAAATACAGTGTACTTGCTTATGGAGCATCATAAATGATTCTGAAAAAAAAGAATTCAATATAACTACTGAACATAAATTGCATAGGCACACATTCGACTTCTTAACATATATTGCACAGGCACGCATTCTTAAAATGTCTATTCATTAGAAAACCGAAAACGACTCCAGCATGTCCCACATGATGCAGGTTATTGTAATCAACTTGAATCTATGGTAGAGAAGGAAAAAATCAATCAATCAAGGATACTCACCCCCGAACCAAGCAACGACCTCTCAACTAAACAATAAACCATAACGATGTTATTATGGAAGATCACTCCCTGTTAACTGCCTCCATTGATATAAGGGACATAAGAATCAGTCATGTGTTATTCACAAACCATCTGGTATATAAACACATTGAATTTTCCATTCTATTCATGTCGAGGAAAAATAACTCTGGAAACAATCATTTAATCGCGTAGATTATACATATCGCAAAATTCAAAACTAACCCAAAAACTAAGGTCATCAACACATAAGGAGTTTGAAACCATCCCTCATTACAACTGGAAGCAAGATATAAGTTAAACTAACATATGTGAGAACCCAAAAGAAGACCCACCAAGTGTGCACAACATAGCCAGTGGTAAATGGTCAACGGTGATCTAATAACAAACATGTTTATACAAGACAATCGATATCTTAATTATGTTCTCAAAAATCCATACAAAAAAAAAATCAATTTCAATAAAGTTTTCAAGTCTGGGCTACTTGAAAGCGTAGGAAGCCTAAGGCGAAAAAATCATAAACCAAGAAATACCTTCAAATATGAATCAAGCTTCCCATAACGTCCTTCAAAAAGGTCAAGATTATTGATAAACAAAGCATAATAAACAAAGAGACTGAGAACACCCTTCAAATATAAATGAAGCCCTAGCAAATGAGCCCATACAAATACATCTTCAACATTGTATCCTCACCATATATGAATCCGTTCAATTTTAAAACAGGATGAAGAATTTTAATTGAAACATGGTAATTTTACTAACCATAATAATTAAGTATTATTATTATGAGCTTGCTAGTTAGTCCCACAAAACTTTGTAACCTCCTAAATCATAAATTTAATAATAAACTTGAATTCCCTTGAAATAAAGCCATAATATTCACTCTTCTTTATAATTAATAAAGACAGAATTAACTTTCTCACAATACATTTTATGGGCATCCACTTTCATTGTAAGGACGAATAACCTAAATTTCCAACGTATCCTTATGTGGACGTTCTCATAGTATAAAATTTTTGGCACAAGATTTGATGCTTTACCTTAATCCAGAACCTAAATAAGGTATTGGAGACTTGAATAAAAATTTAAAGTTTTCCCCAAGATAAACCTTCGGCTCAATCAACTCCTATTCAGAGTGAACTTAATTAAGAGGTATTAAAGAAAAAGGCATCAATACTTAAAACCTAAATCGTAAGACCAATGCAAACCAACAATATTTTAATATTTTGGAAGATTACATCTCCCAGGAAATCAAGGTTAAACATGACCAATGAAGCACCCAAAACGCAATAAAATATACCAGCGATCTTACATACCTCTTTCCAGCGATCTTACATGTACCTATTTCCAGATCTAGACAGTTGATGCTGAGTATTAAACTCAGTTCCTGCATACTCTAAGTCAAATATAAAGAAGACTCAATGAAAAAAATATACTCATCCATTTTTAAACATTTTGGTAAATTACATCTCCCAGGAAGTCCAAGAAAAATCACACACAGTCTCCAAGCCATGCAGCTAAAGAAATGAAATGATATTTAAGTCACCTGCGTTTTGGAATTCCTGTGAATGAAACGAGATTTATAAAAATTGATATTGTGCATACCTATATTTTACATTACTAGTGAATCAAAACCAGGATACTGACCCGACATAACTTGTTCCTCCTCCAAAACACAGAGATTACCTTTCTAACAAAACACAGAGGTCCTCCCTTCAGCCGACTTTCCCTGCACAACTCAATAAACAAGTGTATTGGGTACACTTGAGGTTCCTGGATTACAATGCGAACTTGTTGGTTTTCTCTGCGTCACAAAGACAAATTCAACCGTTAGTTAAAACGAAACCTGCTGAAGCTTTTTGAGCCCAATAGGCTCGAGCGTTTCAACCTGGATCTGATACCATATGTAGTGTACCTCTAATACCTTAGGCTATAAAACATTCAATAAGTCTGCAAAACAGAATTTTAGTAATCTTTTCACCAAATAAGCAATTATACTGCATTCATAACCATCATGTAAACAAAGAAATAAAACCAGCACATCAAAATAACACAAATGAAACAACCATCTTCACGTGGTTCACCTCGTCCACGAGGCTACATCCACCAACCTATTTGTTCTTTTTATTCCTTTATAAAAAATAGAGTGCTTACAAAGACACAGCTCATTCATGGCCGGTTTATTTTTATCTTACCTCTAGGCTCTACGCAGAGAGACCCTAGAAACTCCACAGCCTGATTTAGGACCCTAATAGTCACCTCGTAGAAGAAATTATTATCAGCCATGTCAGCACATGATAAACAACATTTAAGTACCCTAAAAGGTGGTTGTCTTGAAATTCTTACCTTCTATTTTGTCCAGAAAATATTAGATTTCTATTTTCTGTTAACCTTTTAAGGATACCTTTAATCCTACCTTCTATACTATTCTTGAGATAAGCTTATAAAAAGCATTTGATGTACCTTTTCCATGAGTCGTTTTAACAAGCTATTCCCCGAATCTAAGTATATTCTGGAGATTTCAATTATGAATCTTATGCACTATATTATCTTTTTAAACAATAAATACACCTATCACATCCATAGGTCAGTAGTAGAAACTATAGAAGAAAGCAAAGGGGTTTTTTCCCCAATCGCTGATATTGAATTCGTACGTTCACAAACATAAGACATGGGAACAAAGTCTGGAACTTAAAGGAAAGTAACCCACTCATATCGGTTAAGATCCGCATAAAGACATAACGCAAAAAACCTTGGCTTGGAACCAGATCCCAAAGTAAGACACAAGAACCCAGACCTGTGATAAAACGTAGGCCATGATTTAGGCAAAATAAAACAAAGCACTGGCACGACTCCAGTACAGGAAGCCCCTTCAACATTTGCTGGCATAAAGCAATCCCCCATCAGGCTCATCATCATGAGTTCGGAAGAGATATATGTACAGCGATACAAAATATACCAGTAAGTCTATAACAGGTAAGGCAAACAGCCAGATCTTGATATTGGATCTCTAGTTCGGTTGCATGTTCGAAAAAAGAAGGTATGGATTTACAAGATGAGGGCAATTTAACCAAGCGGTAGAAAACAGGCAGATTATTATCAATCATGAGTTCTCCCTAATCTGCATCAGGTGTGGTGGCATATCAGGCCGAGCTTAAATTCATCAATCACAAAAACTGGCGTAGGAGCTAGCCTATCCAAATGAAAACTATTTCCTGAGGGGGTCATGAGGCGGAACAACCATATTGGCTACCCGATCTTCAGGCTGCGATTTCCAGCAAGGTGCAGAAAATTTTTCCCCATGTCACATGGGGTATTAGGCAGAGACCCAGCGATTTACAAGACACGAGGGTAACTAACATTCAACTTAATAAAACAACATCAGTGGATATTAATACATATATATATATATACCAAAGAAATGCAGGATCCAGAAATGGAGAAACACATACCAAGGCTTCACTCTTCACTAGTAGAATTCATTCTGAATTCATGATGGGTTTTTCCTGGATCATGATGCTAAGTGCAAGAACTCAAGCCAAAGAGGGCATGGGGCCCAAATTTTCTCCTTGGATCACATTGCCATCACAACCCTAAATTACTCGATATCGTATACTGGGCACTTTCCAGCGTCTGAAATTCCCCCCCCCAGTAAATCCTTATAGTGGGAGTTTTATCCTCCCGAAATCCTGGCGTTACCACGATTTAAGCTTACAAATTCCTGGCATGCTGCCACCCTGGGTGTTCAGTCAAGTTTAGTAATTAAGGCCTCTAAAAATGGGGCATTCAACGAGTATTAACCTAAATTCAGCCATAACTCCTCCTTAAAATTCCAAGCAAGTCTAGGCGTTTCCATAACGCCTCCATAGATAAATTAATTATAGCTTGTGGTGAAATAAATCTAGGATTGATATTCCACCCTGTAATATCCCTCTCCTATGCCCTGGTATAATTTGTACCTTTGCATATTGTTGAATGAGGATTCTGGGTGAGGAGCTCAAGTGCCAAGGCCCCACCCAGAGAGAAACATGAAAGTTAGGTGAAAGTCTAATGACACTAAAAGATGACGAGCACAGGTGCAGCAAGAACTAGGGTTAAGGGATTGGAAACAAGGGTTGGACAAAAGACATTATGATATAACTCATATCATAAGGACAAAGGAAAATTTTGGGAAAAAGGACAAGTATTAATAAAATGAAGATCTATCTAGGATAGATATAAGTCCTCCGTAAGGAAGAGAGAAAATGACAAACTAAGCCTTCATAAGAGAATAAAGGAGAGTTAAAAATATATATATAAATTAAATGGGGATGGAGATGCCTACCTCGATCGGCATGATGAGGGAAATAGACTATTTATACTCTCCTTAAAAATAAAAAATAAAAAAAAATAAAGAAATCCCTTATATTAATGAAACTTTGAGGAGATCCGTGGATAATTAAAAATATAAGGGGATTAAAAGGAAATAGTTTATACATATTTCCTTTGCATAACGAGGGAGGAGTTATTTATTAATTATTCACGGAGGCAGGTTTTAGACAAGTATTTGCTAACCCTAAAATATTTATGAAGGCCATTAATGGACTGCAGATTTCAGAGAGATGTGCCTCAGCAAGGTTAATGGCACAATAACCACTTACATTGGTGGAATTAAGGAGACGTGGCCCCAGCAAGGTTAATGGCACAATTACTGCCTCGAATTGGGGATGTCTGGCGCAGCTTGAATAGAGAAAAGAAAAAAAACCGTTACTTTCCTAGCTATTATAAAAGGTTGCAAAGCTGGTGAAGGGGGGGGGGGTGTGCATTCGAAGGGAACGCACTTAATAGAGAGGATCTTACTAGATATACCGGGGAATTGTTTTGGCCTTGGGGCTAGTTAAAGGTGGGCACAGTACAGGATTTCCATTTTTTGTTTGGTGTGATGGAGACCATTCCATGGACTTGCATGTGGCTCTATGAATCATCACGAGCCTATTAAGTCTTCTTCGGGCTGTATACCTGAGCTAAGTATTCCATTCCTTTCCTTTGGCAAGACCATATAGCTGAATTCATAAAAAATAACTTAATCAAAGGGAACTCTTCATCAGAGCTAAATCCAAGGGAATGGATGTAGGTTTTGGGTTCTACGCTGGCTTTTAATATGTATGTTTACCTCCATCATTATACTAGGGCGTGGGAAGAAGGAAATGCAAGTTTGTTTTCTTTTATTTAACATTCACTTCATATGATGTTATCTTTAGGCAGCAGCTCACGATGCTGGTTTTGTATTGAATATTCCACCCTTTTATTCTTTGGCCTGGATTAAATTTTTGTGCAGCCTATCCAAATTTTTTTTCTGCTGTAGAATTAAATGCAGCCTGTACTCTTCCCCCCCCCTATAATCAGTGCGGCCTTTCAAGGCGCTGAAGCCCTCAAGGTGAAAAATATGCCTTGCGGTTTGGCCTAGTTCAGCATAATATAACTCGGCCTGTCAAGAACCTTAAAGTAAGCTGTGGCCTTCCATGAGTTGTGTGGACAATTATCGTCTCTCTTCCATTATTTTCTCCGAAGGCTGCTTTATATAGTCAGGCATGTGTTTCATTTTAATCTAACTTAGCAATATTAATTACCACTAGTGCTGGATGCTTGCATTTTTTTGGAGGCAAGAAATCAAACAACAATCTTTATTTTTATCTATTTATTGTACTAAGGATAATATATCTCAGAATAACTTTGGATAATATGTGAAATCCAGAGAAGCACAAGAAGCTACGATATTTATTATTAATAGCGGGTCAAAGTCATCCCAATTAATCTATTGTGTAGAATTGGTTAAATTATACTTCACTAGGGCACAAGAGCGAGTTATATTTTAATGTCAAACCATTGCATAGTGTATCTATGGATTTCAGCTCTTATATTAAGAGGATTAAAGCTATTAAAATAACACACCGGGTTTGATCAAATGGATGAACAAATAAAGCACCTGGGAATGATAGTTATTCAGTATTATGTTTTCTTAAAGTATTGGTGGTCGACCCACATGGGTTCACATTGTTGACCAAGAGTTTTAGTTGTATGAGCTAAAGTTTATATGTACTCTCGGTGAGAGAGTTTATGTGAATAGCCTAAAGGTATTGCAACCATGACGTTGCTGATTGTAAATTTTCCCCCCTCATTAAAATAAACATCACAACTTGTGATGACCGTTTGGTGGACGTAACCCAGAGAATTGGGTGAACCACGTATATTTGGTCGTATTTCTCTTTTATCTGTACTTTTTATGTTTGTCATCTCGATTTTTTTTTAAAGTGTGTTTTTCTAAGATGAGGAGTTGCATATAATGTTCTATTTAAGATGATAATTCAATGGATAAGTGTACTTTTCTTGTTGTATAACTTCATGATTGCAAATAAGGTCGAAAACGATGACCTTCTGAAAACAAAAAAGTAGCCTCTTAAAAGTTTTAATATCTAGCAAGAAACCATATGAATGAGTCAAAATTAAGAATTGTTACCTGTAATGAACACGCACCCTTATGGATTGATTTAAACATAAAGGTTGATAATGGTTGAATGGTTGTTTTACATTACTGATAGTTTTGACATTTCCAAATCTGATTGAAATTCCTTATAACAACATGACACTAACAGCAATTGACTCACGCTGCAGTGAAAGAAGAAATTTTTTTACCCTTTCTCACACATATCGACACCCAGGTGTATGGGTTTATCACATATGGTATTAGAGCGAGGTTGAAATGCTCGGGCCTATTGGGCTCAAAACGTTCCAGCATGTTTCGTTTTAACGATTGAATTTTTTCTCTGTGACCTAGAAAACAATAAGTTCGCACTGTTTGTCTAATCCAGGAACCTTAAGTATACCCAATACACATGTATATTGAGTTGTGCAAGGGAATTGCTTACTCTTTAGATGTCACCAAATGGGGAGAAATGAATGGGGCCCATTGTTTTGGAGGTAGTTTCTGTTGGAAATACTGAGATTGGGTTCCTACAGACCCATAAGATGGTACGCAACTTCGTTGTAGACTATATGGGAAGGATCCTTGGTATGTTATTATGCCAATGTCTTAATTTGATTTGTTGTTTGAATATATCTACTGCATGGAATGTCTCTGCTTGCAATCAATACGTGTGATGCTCGTGGTTGGGATAGGTCCCAACAGGTTTAATCTAGACTATAGTTCAATCAGCAGACCCTAATCGTTTTATTTTTATTTTATTTTTAACCCTACGTTCAACTTATGAACAGATCAATTGCTGAACTATAGCAGTGTTCGATTGATGTATAATACACTCATTTGTATTCAATCTAATCTTATTCTAGCTTTTGGAGCAGATCCTATCCCCACGGTGCCAAGCCCAATGTATGTAGCTCAGTGTTTTCCTTAGACGAGGGTTTGCCTTTCTTTTGTTCATATGAATGCATGCATTTAGTTGTCATACCCTTGCCCTCACTTGGAACTGGGGATTGGTTAATGTAACCCTGAATGCCGCTCTGCTTGAACACAAGATTTTTTCACTATTTATGACGTTGAAGGTTATTTTTGACTACTAATACCCAATCTGCGTGTGGTTTATTAATGGATCTAGCATTTTCATTTTTGTTTGTAATTTCATTATCAAAATGGAATAAATCACAATTGCGAGACCTTATACCTGATTCGTGTATGGATCTACACTCCCTTGATGTCATTTATAATCTAAATAAACCACAGATGCACCTTCTTCTTGAGTTAATACCTGGTTGTATGTCTGGCGGTGATCCAGCATTTTCATGTGTTTATATTGTCGAGAGTTTCATTGCAAATCCGGAATAAAACCATGGCCGTGTTCTACTCCTTATCTTGGAGACAAACCTTTCTTGTGCTATGTTCTGTTTTAACATAGGTGTTTTTACAGAACGTAGATCTATGTATACATCCTAAGTATTAGAAAATAGAAGCTTCCTCTGGAAGAATAAGGTCCTCATGCATAGTCTAAATGGTTGCATTATCCAGAGTAGAGACTCGACATAAGCACTGTAGAAAAATGAAAAGAAATCCAATTTATGTAAGATAAGTATCGAAATATGTAATTGTTATTGAGAATTTTGGAGAGTCCAGGTGTAGGAAGGCCTAATGCCCGCATTGGTTCTTGTATGGATCTGAAGAAGAAATGTTGGGTCAATGTTGGGTCATATACTTTCGATTTGGTGAAATTGTTGTTAGTAATTATTCGGAAATTCTGGTGTAGATACACAGTTTGCTAGTTCGATACCACTTATGACCTAAAGGTAGTATACTTCTTAGGATTTGGATTTCGTTCCAAGAGTAAAGTATGCGTAAATCTCTTTGTTTTAGTATGCACACTCGCGGTTAGCGATTATCTTAAAAGATTGATTATATGTGTGTAGATATATTCAAATATATATGTACCTACTCAAGTATGAAGATCTGAAAATAACTTCCATGATATATTGTTTTGATAATCTGCACATTATTGTCATGGTTACTTGGTAAAAGAATGAATGTCTGAAGGTAAACAAATACAATGACCACAAATGCCATACCCTGTATGGTGAAGAGAATCTGGTAATATGGTTATTAGCAAGGATTATAACTTATATCTTGCTTCCAGTTGTAATGAGGGATGGTTTTGAACTCCTTATGTGTTGCTGACCTTAGTTTTTGGGTTAGTTTTGAATTTTACGATATGTATAATCTCCGAGATTAAATGATTGTTTCCAGAGTTATTTTTCCTTGACATGAATAGAATGGAAAATTCAATGTGTTTATATACCAGCTGGTTTGTGAATAACATATGACTGATTCTTATGTCCCTTATATCAATGGAGGCAATTAACAGGGAGTGATCTTCCATAATAACATCATTATTGTTTATTGTTTAGTTGAGAGGTCGTTGCTTGGTTGGAGTGTGAGTATTCTTGATTGATTGAGGTTTCCTTCTCTACAATATATTTAAGTTGATTACAATAACCTGCATCTTGTGGGACATGCTGGAGTCGTTTGTGGTTCTCTAATGAATAGACCTTTTAAGAATGCGTGCATGTGAAATATATGTTAAGAAGTCGAATGTGATGCCTTTTTATGTAGATTGAGGGTATATATGTTTGTTGATAAGCATGATTGAAAGATAAAAGAATGTCGAAGTTGATTTTTTTTTTTCACATGC
>LPNX010129882.1:84242-101266 GCA_001517045.1 Pseudotsuga menziesii | reverse complement strand
TTCCATAAAATAGTACCTTATATGCTTTAAGTGATGATGCTAAAAAGAATGTTTGATTATGTATGAATCATGATGAAAGGTATTTGATATAAAGTTCCTCGTGAGATTATCTAATGTGAATATTGGTAAAAGATGGAAGCATTTTATACAATAAGTATGCATTACGCTTCTTGGTTGAGGAGATGGACATATTATACTTCCTTTACTCTTTATATGTGTTTTCCTTCCCTGAAGATAAGTAAGTTTACATGTGCATTTCATAGTTAGAAACAAATTCCTATTGTGTTTGAAATCTGATTAGATAGATGGATGTCTTGTTTATGATTAAGTGTTTTTCAATCATAACAAAGTAAGGTTAAAAAATTAATATGTTAGGCCACTAATTAATGAGGATATACTTTGAAGTAATACGGGTACATTACAAATGGTATTAGAGCGAGGTTGACAACACTCGTGCCTATTTGGGATCAACATGAAGTTAGAAAAATAGAAAATGGCTAATTCTAACAAATCAGATGATTTCCTTTGTGGATGCATGACAATCATGGATGAGGAAAAAACGTTGTCTGAGTGGGCCTCCAAAGATTGAAAGAGGTACGCAAGAGGGTAAGGAAATGAAATATCATGGAAAAGGTATGTTATTACAATATCAACGGATTAAAACCAAAAGTGAGCGAGTAATTCCTTCCTCTTGTTTCAAATCTTATGTTTATGTTTACACACTCAAAATGGGAGGTTGGACAGTAAATTTTACTCTTGATACATTAAGGAATAAATATAGTCATTTCTTAGAATTGCCTCTAGCAATAAATATTAAAAAAAAACTAGTGGCTGGAGAAGTCGAGAGTACGGTGCTCAGATAGTCTCTAAATGAGATAATGGACAAATATCTATTCAAGAATAAGGTGAGTATCAATTATGTTTAATATTATTTAAAGGACTAGTAATCATTTCTTGATCTAATTAGGGTATTTCATATCAGAAATAATTATATGAAAATTATGTCTTTGTGGCAATCTCTAAGACAAAAAAAATATTACTATTGTTGCTATTTTCTATCATGTCATCCTTCCACTGAGTTTCTTTGAGATATTTATTTGTGTTTAACATATCAAAAAGTCAATTTCATATCATCATCCCAAGGAACTTTGACAGATTTAATATACATGCATTTTATCATTGGGTTGGTTCTTGTTGTAAGCAAGAAAGTGGGACTGTTATCAAAATTTAAATATATAAACAATAAAAAGATTAAGCATTGTTCAAGCATGCATCCAATAGGCATGAATTAATTTCAGAATGGAAAAAGCCATGCATTGAATCATATATTGACGTTTAAAAGGATTTTCTTCAAATGAATTAAACTAATTACTTAGATTTTAAAATGCCCTAAAATCAGAATCTAGGTCTTTGTGGGAATTCTATTCTTGTAAGATGTGGCTGGTCTTTTATAAAATTTGTTATCAGTGAATCAAATCAATCAATGAATAACTCCCCATAATATGTATCTTCCACGCATGCATAAGACCACTCCAGTAAAGGCACGCGCTCTTTAATTCCTATATTCTATACTCCATTATACAATTTAATTTATGTGTGACTCCTCCATGTGTAGCTCTATATGGGGCTGTAGTATTCTTGAGACTAGAGATCGTAATTCGAAATCTGGTGGATTTTTATATGGCTCGTTTCTCTACTCACACTGTTTTTTTACAGAGGGACTTCAAAGTAAATGATCCTAGGTATAAATGAAGAATCGACAAAATTAAATATAGTGCAAGGTGTACGTGTTTCATGTAAAAAAAAAAAATTTAAATTAAAGATATAAATTGGTATTTTGTATTGGTATTTTGCAATACAGGCAGCACTGTCTTTTCTACTGTGCCCATTCACATATGGATTGTGCTATATTTGGAGCGGTTGCTTACTACTTGTATAAACATAAAGGATTCTTGATTTATCTGCAATCGCATCCTCTTCTCCATTATATGCTTAAAATCCAATGTGCAAAAACCAAAAGAGCAACGTTTTGGGTAAGAAGAACAGAACCTTAGAAAGGTCTATGTCTTGAATGAGGCCCTGGTAAAGGTAGAAAAGTATCAACGATAAAGGTTATTAAACAGAAAATGGATGTAAGGCCTTTCCAGAACAACAAAGGACAGTACATATCACATCGTCAACCTAATGTGGGAGTGGCATTACAGCTATAAGGATTTCAAGGCACATTTGATAGATCCATAAACAATAACCGCTCAGGATCTGCAGGACAACACTTTATATGCCAAAAAATATTACCGCACAAAACCATAACAAATCCATTATTATTTGTTTGATTATTATTTGCTTCATGCTGAAAAGGAAAAACACAGATCTACAATTAAATTACAGATCCAGATCTAAAATAAAATCCAAATCCAAATCTATAATGAAATACAAATAGATCTAAGCACAAATCTAGATCTACAATAAAATACAAATAGATCTGGTATACAAATCCATGTCTATAATAAAATACAATACAAATCTATAATTAAATACAAACAGATCTAAAGCACAAATCCAGATCTACAATAAAATACAATTTCGGATCTGTAATAAAATACAAATCCAAGTCATGGATCTTCAACAAATGCATTTTGGCAATCGAAATCATAATAACAATTTAACAATCCATAAAAACCTGAGTTTCATTGTGCAGGCTCTGGCCAAGCTCTATCCGAGGATGTCGTACCACGATCTCTGTCGGGTTCCCACAAATGTTGATCGATTTCCAATCACAAGAGACCCACCAGTTGACCTCCCTACCATTCCAATGGGTACTTTCCTTCCCCAAGGACCCCCGAGCTGAATGGGGTTGCAGGAAGACGTACCCAAGCATGATTAGAGTGTGTAGATTCACTAAGGGCCTCCCAACCCTATTCACACCTGATGAACGAAACTCTCTACAGTCACCATCCCCTTCTGCATTGTCTCATCCGTCCAATATTAGGGCAAAAAAATAATCCCCTAACCAAACCTTGCCCCTTTATTTATATCGTTTTTGAGATTTATGGATAATGTAAATTTCTTTTTTTATTATTATTCTTATTTTGAATTCATTTTTGTTTTATTTCAACGGATCTTTTGTCATATTCATTTATGTAAGGTCATATGCATTTATGTAGTCTACTAATTTAGGTCATTAGAGGAATTTTGGGGTCTAAAATGGGCCTCCTAAGGAAAATAATAAAATAATAGTTAAAATAATAAAATAATATTGATTAATTTTGGAGGAAGAAAGAAAAAAACTACTTTTTGTGTTCGTATTTTCAACATATCTCCTTGTGTTTTTACTCAAATTTCGATCAGGATAGCTCGTTGGATGCAGAATTTGATTCCACATCCAACGAGGACCCACACTGCATACTTTTGACGGACCCTACTCCCCCAAAAACAAGAAATACCTAAAAAAACGTGATGATGATGTCATCATCACGTTTTTTCAGGTATTTCTTGTTTTTGGGGTAGCGGGGTCCATAAAAAGTATGCAGTGTGGGTATTCGTTGGATGCGGAATCAAATTCCGCATCCAACGAGCTCTCCCAATTGAAATTTGAGTAAAAAACACAATGAGATATGTCGAAAATACGAACAAAAAAAGTAATTTTTTTTAATGACAAATATGTCAATTCAACCATTATGGTTGACTTATTTTATTGAAATTCTATTGGTTTTTGAATTCCAACTCACAAAAACTTATTTTGGCACGTTTTCTTATAAGGCCCGTTTTAGACCCCAAATTTCCTCTAATGTTTCTTTACTTAACCGTTCCTAAATTTCATTTATATGATTCCTAGATTTTTGCTTTTGATTTGCTATTTTTGTGTGTGCAATGTGTTTATATTTAGAATTTACTTTATCTTCTTTTATTTTGTTTATGATCATTTTTTTTCTTTTTATTTATTTATTTTTATTTCATAAGGTTGCACTTTCCATTACTTTATTTCCAAATCATGAGTTTATTGTTTAGTTATTACTTATTTACAATCTTACAGTTTAATAATTTCTTTTGTTTCTCCAGGTGATATCAATGGTGTAACATCCCTCGCCACCTCGACCTAGAGCTCATAGTGTAAGTAAATATCACTCTAAGTATCAACTATAAACCTCTGTCAAGTTGTGGTTGTAATTGATAAGGTTAACGACTCAAAGCTTCGAACGACTAAAACAACATTTGGCGACGAACCCACTAGGGGGAAAGGGCTTTCCGGAAAAGGGGAACTGAGAAACTCAATGAATAAATTGTTGTGTGCTTGTAAATACTAAGAGAATAAGGAGTAGTGTTTAGTCACTAGAATGGCAATCTTTGGTATATAAAGTGGAGTCGATTAAGAAAGACAATGCTTTAATTAATAAAACAAGGGAACCATGCAACGGTTGAAGTATGGAGAGCTAACTCCTATATTAATTTACATAATTCCTTATGTATAGTTGAAAAGCTCTTTTATACCACATTATATATATGCTAAAATAATTCAAGGCTCTTATGACAATTACTCTTTAACAGATATATATTTATATATATTAAAAAGATAGCACAATGGGATACAATTGTAAGAAAAGCATATTGATACAGAACCTTTATTAAAGGAAAAACCTTTAGAAATCTTAATCCTTTCCCTTCATATATTGTGGAGCATCATATTATGCTATATGTATAGATATAGAGAATGGGACATTATTTGGAATGATTTTTAAATGTGTGGATAATGTGGTAATACGTAGTTTTGAGAACTTTATATTTTAAAAAATGGGAATGTGCCAATTTTTTTCCCAAATGCTCTCCACCTTTAAAAAGGGTTAAAATAGTTAAATGGAAAGGGTAGTACAAATAAAGAAAAAAGATAAGATGAATAATTAGAAAGGTTTATTATACTAAAAGTAAAATCTAAGTTGAATAATTAGAAAGGTAAAATATACTAAAAGAGAAGGGATTTTGGTTGCCGAGTTAATGGCAATATCTTCGATCCCACATGCATGGGAAGAAAAGAATTTGAGGGCACTGCAACCTCTTTAAGGAAGTTAAAAAATACAAGAGAGGGGGAATAGCTCTGGAAGTGAAGAAAGAATCATGGTCGAGGGCATTCTGGGTTAAGGGAATTTGCACCTTGCTCCATAAATACGAAGGGAGTCTCCGGCAACCATTCTGGTATCTGCGTTTGAACCTTTCTTGTGTTATGTTGTATCTAATATTTTGGTATATGATATCACGATCCCATGCTTTGGATCGGCGGTGCATGATCTCAGCCTTATGTTGATTCAATTTCATGCTTGATCCCAGCTTTATGTGGTCTTGATTTCATGCTTAATCTCAACTTTATGTTGTTTCGGTTTGATGCTTGTACTCAGTCTGGTATTTGTCCCGATTTTCATGGTTGATCCCAGCCCTGAGTTGTCATGATCTCATGGATGGACCAATTATCTGTTTATGTGGGATCACAGTAGTTTATCTCTATGAGATTGGGTGGATACAACGATGGCAAGTTTTTATTTTAAAATGCTGGCAAGTTTTTATTTGTGTTAAAATGTTGTAGATTACTTAACCTCTATGCCACGATCTAAGATTGGGTGGATATAGCGATGGGAAGATTTTATTTGTGTTAAAATATTGTAGATTACTCACCCTCTATGCCATGATCTGAGATTGGGTGGATACAATGATGACAAGTTTTTATTTGTCTTAAAATGCTGGCAAGTTTTTATTTGTCTTAAAATGCTGTAGATTACTTACCCTCTATGCCACGATGTGAGATCGGGTGGATACAACGATGGAAAGTTTTTATTTTAAAATGCTGGCAAGTTTTTATTTGTGTTAAAATGCTGGGAAGTTTTTATTTGTGTTAAAATTCTGTAGATTACTTAACCTCCATGCCACGATCTCAGATCGGGTCGATACAACGATTTCCTAGCTTTTATTTTTGTTGTTAAAACTCTGTTGAGTATAGATTTTATTTCTGTTAAAAACTCTGCTGAATATAGTTTTTATTTTCTGTTAAAACTCTACTGAATATAGCTTTAATTTTCTGTTAAAACTCAGCTGAATATAGCTTTTATTCTTTGTTAAAACTCTACTGAATATAGAAATGGCATGAATATATATACTATGTTAAAAAAATCTATGTTGTTATTCTCTATGTCCACGATCTGGTGGATGCGGCGATGGCGTTAATTTATACCGTGTGTGTTGTTCTTTGTTTATGCCAGGATGTAGTGGATATAACATTTGCGTGAATTTATCCTTGCGAAATCTTTAATTCTATACCATGACTTGTGAGATAAGTGAGTTTATACTATGTACAGACCACAGTAATGGAACCCGATTGGGTAGCAGGTTAGCATTGTGTTGGTAAACGGTGTGGTCGAATCATGGAACTTGTTGAAAGCACTTGGGAATGTTTTCCCCTTACCTTAGTGGGTTCGTCGCCCAAGCTCGGGGGTGAATCTAGGAGGAATAACGCATGCCAGATAGAGTCAGTTGGTTGGGTGGAAATTCGAAGTCGAGCTTTCAGTCGGTCTAGTCCTTTAACTTAGAAGAAGAAGTTTTAATTACTAGTTGTTAGTGTTAGTCGTTAAAGTGGCTAGCTGCATTTATAAAATGAGTTTATATTTTCCTCTTTGAATAGTTGAATATTTTAATGCTAAGTTGTGAAGTGCAGGGAAGGAGTTGTAATGAGGATGCGGATAATGAAAGTATGGTAGGGAACCATATAGTATAAATGCATTCGATTATGTAACAGATTATTTTTATCCTATTCATCAAACTGTAACTGTTTAACCCTATTGTATCTTAACAGTTGCCTTGGGGATTCTTGTCCCTTCGCGTGTTTCTTGTACTTCGATCGCTCGACGAATGCTATAAGAATGGTGATAGGGATTTTATTCATGCATAATTACAATTTGTTGATATAGATCTGTATCATTCTGAGGGCTATTATGTGGATGAAGCATTGCATCTGTCGTGCCTATGAATTGAGAAAGATCTCCTAATTGTGGTTGTATAGAATTATTGAAGTGCTTGCAAGACCAGTAGTCGAATCATCCTACAGTGACAACAATTCAAGGTAAACATAAATGAACTCAAGATGATTATAAATGGGCATAACCTTTATGCACTTGTATAGGTTCCTATGTAGCCTGATTATAAAGTATGTGGCATGTGGATGTAATGATAATAACCTCATGTTCCTTCTTTGTTGTTTGTATTATGAATTGTCCTTTACGACTAAGTTGGTTCAAAAGGATAGTAATATGGCATAAGGATCTCATGGGGAAAAATAAGGAATATGTATGTTATCTTTTGAGGATGTTATGTGAGCAAGCAACGTAAAAATAATCTTAGTCCAATTGGCATAACTAAGTCTTCCTGAATTGGCATAACTAAGTATTCCTGATGTAGAGTGAAATAGTTTCGTATTCCTTCTAAGAATTAATTCCACTTCATTTGGGATGTCACAATTTGAGTGTCCTTGACATTGTATCTTGGGTGCTTTTGGTATACTACGTTTTCATATGTTCTCGTGGTAAGGAAGTTGTAGAAAGTCTTATTATGTATGAGTTGAATCTAAGGATGATTGTTTAGGAAAGATTGCTCCTTAATCCTTATTTGTACAGGATGGTAATAGGAACGTAATACTGAAAAAAGATAATTAAAAATGTTACTATTATCTTACTAATTTATGGTATGCATAGTAAGCCATCTTCGGGGCACTGTGATGACGACATGTTGTGAATTACATAAAGATAATTCTCAAATGACTGGTTTACAATGCGCATGGGTTTTGACATATTTGATATGAAATTTGATAAAGGTTGCTGCTAACAGATTGGTCTCCTCTGCAGTAATAGTGTAAACAAAAAATCTTTTTTTTTCCACACATATTGGCACCCAGGTATCAGAGGGACATTACATATGGTATCAGAGCAAAGGTCGAAACACTCGGGCCTACGTGGGCTCAAAAATGATTCTACCTATTTTGTTCTTTTTTTTTTAACCATTAAGTTGGCTTGAGATAACAGGAATCCACGGACTCATATTGATCTACAACACAAGTACTCTAAAGTGCAGTGACTTCAAGTATTTATGTATGGTTTGACCTTGTAGTTATGCAGGAATAGCCTGTCCACTTCAAGGTGAGGACCAACAAGGTAAGTACATAGGTATGTTGATATTTTGTTTATTTTGAAGATATTTTTTCTTTTATCAACGATTAAGACAAATGTAACCTCTCCTTTTGAGTTGCACAAAATTTTTGGTAAAGATATGGAAGTCTGCATAAATGCGCACAAGACAAATAAATTTATTTCAGAAGCAACCTTTAAGGCTTACATTAATAGTTGTACTGGCTGCTAATGAACTAATAAATATTGGTAAGGAACTGGCGAATAGGAATTTAAAGTTCTGTACCTTTTGTTTGGTATTTAGCAAGGAATAAAATTGTATAATGAACTGATACATATTGGTAAGGAACTGTTGAATATGAATTTGATGTTCTGTATCTTCTGTTTGCTAATTAGCAAGGAATAAAAGGTGACTTATAAGGAAATGTTTCCACTCTTTTTAGAATTCCCATCATGTCATGTAGACTAAGCAAAAAAAATTTGAATTTACACCATTTTAGAAAAAGGGGACAAGGTAGCTATCAATGAATTCTGATGAATAAATCATTTAAAGAAGTAGATATATTTTCCCAAAATCCTAGCAAGTGTAGCTAAAATAATTATGTGCAAATATAAATAAGAACATAAGTGATGAACGCATATTGTTAGGATTATGCAGGTATACCAAATGAATGTTAATAGTAAGGCACAACTGCATAAAATGCTAACACCTTTATGAACAAATTGTTGTTAACTACGAACAATTGTTTCTGGTTGGGGATAATAGATTCATAAGAACTACTGGTTCTCAAGTTTTGGGTCCATAAAGAAACAACAAGAACAGAACATTGATGCTCCCCCCTACATGTGTGCATAACAATAGCATTTGACCTTGCGACCTAAATGGACATAAACATGAGGTAAAAATTTATCATGTAACTGCTATCGTTTTGCTTTGGAAATAATGTTGAATGACGATATAGGATGCTATGTTGTGATTTGTTATAAAGTAGAACATGGTTTTCTTAAAGAATCTCCAATTAGATTCCATTAACTACGAAATGAGTGCTAAGTGAATGCAGAAACTGAATGAAAAGTTGTGGTTAGATGCAATGTAATATCGGGCATGCAAGAGAAGCCTAGGAAATCAGGCTGTGCAAACATGGATATTATTGATCTTTCATACATACTCGTAAGGTATGAATCGAATCTTTCAAATACATGTAACTAGATTTACTTATGAACTTGGGCTACAGTGTAGCCAAGGTAAGTAATGAAATATGTTGTGCTTAAGAAATCAATAGAATGCCTTAGTGGTGAAAAGAGTGCACTAGTATAAAGACTCTTATCTGGTGAATGAGAAATAAAGTAAGACGTGGCTTATGTTAAAAAGTTTGATGTTCTTTGAAGCAATGATATGATGTACTCACCACTTATGGAGTGCTTGCAGGCATGGGAAATTATGGCCGTAAGAAAAGGCTAAAGCTCCAGGACTATGATGAGTTAAATCCCATGTGTATAAAGTTGTCACCACGAGGGTGGTGATGGAGGTAGTGGTTGAAAGCTACCTTGTTTTTCCCTCGGGCCAGCGAGGGACCACTATGCATTCTGGGGACGCCTAGATCTAAGACATTTGGTTAAGACTCATTCCGCACACATTAGAGGACTGTCACATGAGTGGGGGGACTCTGTGAAGAGAATAACCTCTAGGCGCTATGGGGGTGTGCGAGAACGGAGTGCCTCAGCTTGGTGAAGCACCCTGAAGAGCACAAAATGATATACGGGGGTATCATCCTTGTTTTGGGTGGCTTGAATTGGTACTTGGAGTACTGTTAGCATTTGGTGTGCTGGGATGGAGGAACATCCAGAGAAAATTATAATGATAAAGCACCATGAATAACACAAAGGAGATACACGAAGGGTTGGTATCGTCGTTGTGTTGGGTGGCTTGAATTGGTACTTGGAGTACTGTTGGCACTTGGTGTGCTGGGATAGAGGACATCCAAAGAAAGGAACAATGCGGGAAAAGGTATGTGCATTATAGGTAAACTTATACCGATGAGGTAATATGCTCATTTATTGATAGATAGAACCGACAGGTATATTGGAGCCACTGTTTATTATGAAAATTGTACAATCAGATTTCTAGATTGTCTCAATGTCAATGCTGGTAGTCATGTTTTATTGATGTAGTAGACATGCATATATATCCTTAAAATGGAGGTTTGGTGACCTAATCCCACCTGTTAAGAGGGATTAAAGAATATAAAAACAAGCATTAAGAACCTGAAGAAGAAAAGGAGACGATGATGGAAAAACTGGTAACACCGAGGACTGCATTAATTCAAGGGGGAGAGGATGTAACATCCCTTGCCACCTAGACCTAGAGCTCACAGTGTAAGTAAATATCACTGTAAGTATCGACTATAAACATCTGTCAAGTTGTGGTTATAATTGATAAGGTTAACAATTGAAAGCTTCGAACGACTAAAACGACATTTGGTGATGAACCCACAATGGGGAAATGGCTTTTCGGAAAAGGGGAACTAAGAAGCTCAATGAATAAATTGCTTTGTGCTTGTAAATACTAAGAGAATAAGGAGTAGTGTTTAATCACTAACATGGTAGTCTTTGGTATATCAAGTGGAGTCGATTAAGAAAGAAAATGCTTTAATTAATAAAACAAGGGAACCATGGAACGGTTGAAGTATGGAGAGCTAACTCCTATATTAATTTACATAATGCCTTATGTATAGTTGAAAAGATCTTTTATACCACATTATATCTATACTAAAATAATTCAAGACTCTTATGACAATTACTCTTTAATAGATATATATTTATATATATTAAAGAGATAGCACAATGGGATACAATTGTAAGAAAAGCATATTGATACATAACCTTTATTAAAGGAAAAACCTTTAGAAATCTTAATCCTTTCCCTTGATATATTGTAGAGCATCATATTATGCTATATGTATAGATATAGAGAATGGGACATTATTTGGCATTATTATTAAATGTGTGGATAATGTGGTAATACGTAGTTTTGAGAACTTTATATTTTAAAAAATGGGAATGTGCCACTTTTTTCCCAAATGCTTTCCACCTTTAAAAAGGGTTAAAATAGTTAAATGGAAAGGGCAGTACAAATAAAGAAAAAGGCTAAGATGAATAATTACAAAGGTTGATTATACTAAAAGTAAAAGATAAGTTGAATAATTAGAAAGGTAAAATATACTAAAAGAGAAGGGATTTTGGTTGTCGAGTTAATTTCAATATCATCGATCCCACATGCATGGGAAGAAAAGAATTTGAGGGCCCTGCAACCTTTCTAAGGAAGTTAAAAAATACAAGAGAGGGGGAAAAACTCTGGAAGTGAAGAAGGAATCATGGTCGAGTGCATTCTGGGTTAGGGGAATTTGCGCCTTGCTCCATAAATACGAAGGGAGTCTCCGGCAACCATTCTGGTATCTGCATTTGAACCTTTCTTGTGTTATGATGTATCTACTATTTTGGTATATGATGTCACAATCCCATGCTTTGGATCGGTGCTGCTTGATCTCATCCTTATGTTGATTCGATTTCATGCTTGATCCCAGCTTTATGTGGTCCTGATTTCACGCTTAATATCAACTTTATGTTGTCTCGATTTGATGCTTGTACTCAGTCTGGTATTTGTCCCGATTTTCATGGTTGATCCCAGCCCTGAGTTGTCATGTTCTCATGGATGGATTGATTATCTGTTTATGTGGGATCGCAGTAATTTATCTCTATGAGATTGGGTGGATACATCGATGGAAAGTTTTTATTTTGAAATGCTGGCAAGTTTTTATTTGTGTTAAAATGCTGGCAAGTTTTTATTTTAAAATGCTAGGAAGTTTTTATTTGTGTTAAAATGCTGTAGGTTACTTACCCTCTATGCCACGATCTGAGATTGGGTGGATACAGCGATGGCACATTTTTATTTGTGTTAAAATGTTGTAGATTACTCACCCTCTATGCCACGATCTGAGATTGGGTGGATACAGTGATGACAAGTTTTTATTTCTGTTAAAATGATGGCAAGTTTTTATTTGTGTTAAAATGCTGGCAAGTTTTTATTTGTGTTAAAATGTTGGCAAGTTTTTATTTGTGTTAAAATGCTGTAGATTACTTACCCTCTATTGCACGATGTGAGATCGGGTGGATACAGTGATGGAAAGTTTTTATTTTAAAATGTTGGCAAGTTTTTATTTGTGTTAAAATGCTGGTAAGTTTTTATTTGTGTTAAAATGCTATAGATTAATTACCCTCTATGCCATGATGTGAGATCTGGTGGATACAACGATGGCAAGTTTTTATTTGTGTTAAAATGCTGTAGATTACTTACCCTCCATGCCACGATCTTAGATCGGGTCGATACAACGATTTCCTGGCTTTTATTTTTGTTGTTAAAAATCTGCTGAGTATAGTTTTTATTTCTGTTAAAAACTCTGCTGAATATAGTTTTTATTTTCTGTTAAAACTCTGCTGAATATAGCTTTTATTTTCTGTTAAAACTCTGCTAAATATAGCTTTTATTCTCTGTTAAAACTCTGCTGAATATAGCAATGGCATGAATATATATACTATGTTAAAAATTATGTGTTGTTATTCTCTATGTCCACTATCTGGTGGATGCGGTGATGGCGTTAATTTATACCATGTGTGTTGTTCTTCATCTATGCCATGATCTAGTGGATACAACGTTTGCATGAATTTATCCTTGCGAAATATTTAATTCTATACCACGATATGTGAGATAAGAGAGTTTATACTATGTACAGACCAGAGTAATGGCACCCGATTGGGTAGCAGGTTAGCATTGTGTTGATAAATGGTGTAGTCGAACCGTGGAACTTGTTGAAAGCACTTGGGAATGTTTTCTCCTTACCTTAGTGGGTTCGTCGCCAAGCTTGGGGGTGACTCTAGGCGGAATAACGCACGCTATATAGACTTAGTTGGTTGGGTGGAAAGTTGAAGTCGAGCTTTTAGTTGGTCTAGTCCTTTAACTTAGAAGAAGAAGTTTTAATTACTAGTTGTTAGTGTTAGTCGTTAAAGTGGCTAGCTGCATTTATAAAATGAGTTTATATTTTCCTCTTTGAATAGTTGAATATTTTAATGCTAAGTTGTGAAGTGCAGGGAAGGAGTTGTAATGAGGATGCGGATAATGAAAGTATGGTAGTGCACCATATAGTATAAATGCATTCGATTATGTAACAGATTGTTTTTATCCTATTCATCAAACTATAACCGCCTAACCCTGTTGTATCTTAACAGCCGCATTGGGGATTCTTGTCCCTTCACCTACTGCTTGTACTTGGATTGCTCGACGAATTCTATAAGAATGGTGATAGGGATTTTATTCATGCATAATTACAATTTGTTGATATAGATCTGTATCATTCCGAGGGCTATTATGTGGATGAAGCATTGCATCTATCGTGCCTATGTGAACTATGTCTATTGAATAACCTATGAATTGAGAAAGATCTCCTAATTGTGGTTGTATAGAATTATTGAAGTGCTTGCAGGACCAGTAGTCGAATCATCCTGCAGTGACAATAATTCAAGGTAAACATAAATGAACTCAAGATGATTATAAATGGGCATAACCTTTATGCACTTGTATAGGTTCCTATGTAGCCTGATTATAAAGTAGGTGGCATGTGGATGTAATGATAATAACCTCATGTTCCTTCTTTGTTTTTTGTATTATGAATTGTCCTTTACGACTAAGTTGGTTTAGGAGGATAGTAATATGGCATAAGGATCTCATGGGGAAAAATAAGGAATATGTATGTTATCTTTTGAGGATGTTATGTGATTAAGCAATGTAAAAATGAGCTCAGTCCAATTGGAATAACTAAGTCTTCCTGATGTAGAGTGAAACAGTTTCACATTCCTTGTAAGAATTAATTCCAGTTCATTTGGGATGTCACAATTTCAGTGTCCTTGACATTGTATCTTGGGTACTTTTGGTATACTACCTTTTCATATGTTCTCGTGGTAAGGAAGTTGTAGAAAGTCTTATTATGTATGAGTTGAATCTAATATTACTGTTTAGGAAAGATTGCTCCTTAATCCTTATTTGTACAGGACGGTAATAGGAAGGTAATACTACAAAAATATAACTAAAAATGTTACTATCATCTTACTAATTTATGGTATGCATACTAAGCTGTCTTCGAGGCACTATGATGATGACATGTTGTGAATTACATAAAGATAATTCTCAAATGACTGGTTTACAACGCGCATGGGTTTTGACATATTTGATATGAAATTTGATAAAGGTTGCTGCTAACAGATTGGTCTCCTCTGCAGTAATAGTGTAAACAAAAAAACTTTTTTTTTCCACCCATATTGGCACCCAGGTATCAGAGGGACATTACAAAGGGTTCCATGACCGTCTTCATTCCCTTCAAATATCCCACACTCCATGGTGGGGATTTAGTGCGATGGCTGAGACCATGTTAACTCAGTCCAATCCATGCTATAGAGAGACTCATGGTTACTGAGGAATAAGGTCAACAGCTCATTGCGGGCCCCTCAGTTAATCTTCGCGAGTGACCAAGTCCGCGGCCTATCCTCATGGAAACATGCCTCTTGTAGCTAAAATCCTCTCTTACTTTTCAACCCACCACATGGATATATGTGCTAACCATACTGGTACTTTCTTCCGTACAACCCCATCATCCTTTTGTGGATCGATTGGAAACAATGATCATGTGCCTGCACACACGAAAACCATGTGCATTAATCGTACTACACAATTTAATCAAAATATTATTAAAATAAATTATATCACCTGATATTCTATTTATACTCAAACCAAAATTCATGTGGCATTGACACCACCTTGTATCATTGCGCATTTGGGTCCCTGTCATAGTAGAAAATTGTCATTCACACATTATAAGATCAATCATATCGTATTATATAAATCTATCTACCAATATCCATTCATTCATAAGCAACCATTGTGACACAACAATCAATACATATAGAAGTCATTTTATTCATTGTATTTAACCGGGCCATTTACGATAAAATGCCCTCAAATAATAATATAGTTGAGTAATAAAAGAGTCTAACAAAATGGGGCACTACACTATAGTATTTTACATATTGTCACCAACTCAAGCCACCATTGAATTTGTGATTTCATCGGTCCTCCTAACCATTGACATAGTTTTTCTAGTGCATGATGTTTTATTATATTTTTTAGCCACTACTTCTGATGAACAAAAAAAACACGATTATTACAGTGGAATCAACAATTTCTATATTTTTTGGTAAGAGCATGGCAAAATTGAAGGACATTGTAGGTAAAGTGTGGATAAGACACATCAATTGAAGAGATTGTTGCAACAGATCCAATGTCTTAGATATAGGTTTGTGTGCAAATTTAAACTTAAGAAAACTATTACCTCCTTTAATCATATTGAAGTTGGTGGATTACTATCAAATGTTGCAAAGTCGTGAGAGAAACAAATTGAGTGGAAAATCACACTTGAATTTTTAAAATATTCTCCCATCCAATACATTTGAAAAAACTTCTGACAATGAAAAAAATGAGGTAAATACCTCTCAAAATGGATAAGAGTTTGTTCTTGCTAATATAGGTGTGTTACACTAAGTATTTTGATGAATGGATAAATAATTAATCCCTTAAGAAAGATCTATATTATTAGTCAAAGATCAATGTAGAAACACAATATTCAAGCTATCACCCGATCGATTCTCATGAAATCATGGCATAAATAAAAACACAATATTCAAGGTATCACCCGATCGATTCTCAGGAAAATCATGACATAAATAAACAGAGTTTTGAAAAAGCAGAGATCAAGCAATCAAGCAATCCACCAGATCGATTTCTTTGAAAATCGTAGCATAAATAAATAGCAGAGATCAATCTATCATGCAATCGACCAGATTGAAGAAATCATGGGCATATAAAACAGCTAATAGACAAAGCATAGATCATGCAATCCCCAGCATGAAATAATATAGCAGTGTTGGACAAAGAACTAATACAACCATCATGCAATCACTAAATTGAAGAGATTGTGGGCATATAAAATAGCTAATAAACAACATCCAGAAAAAGGAAAAATGTTCAACACAAATACTAGATCGACTTCTCTAGAATCGGGGCATAATAAACTAGAGTTTAATAAAAACAAGATTCAGCCATAATCGGAGAAAATGGATACAACATCTAACAAAAGGAAAAATGTTCAACGCAAACACCAGATCAACTTCTCTACAATCGGGGCATAATAAACCAAATTTTATTAAAAACAAGATTCAGCCATAATCGTAGACAATTGATACAACATCCAGCAAAAGGAAAAATGTTCAACGCAAATACCAGATCGAATTCTCTGCAATCAGGGCATAATAAACCAGAGTTTAATAAAAACAAGATTCAGCGATAATTACAAACAATGGATACAACATCGAGCAAAACTCAAAATTTTCTATGCAAATACCAGATCGACTTCTCTGCAATCGGGGAATAATAAACCAATGTTTAATAGAAACAAGATTCAGCCATAATCGCAGACAAGGGATACAACATCCAACAAAAGTGAAAATGTTCAATGCAAATACTAGATCCATTGCAGAGGATTTCCCTTTAGATTAATGAATTAGATCCCCAAATCCAGAATGCCTACCTCTAGCCTCGCCATCTCACCCCCTTTTATAAGAAAATCATAGGGACAAGTGCAAATATTAACTGCGAGGTTTCCTTTTAAGGTGGAATAAAATCCTCTTAGGATTCTTCCCACCATAACCATTCCACACTAATCTCCTTGCTAAATCCAAGTTAGTATTTTAAGAGGTGTGATTTAC
>LPNX010129882.1:70892-84093 GCA_001517045.1 Pseudotsuga menziesii | reverse complement strand
ATATATATATATATATGTATATATATATACGGTTAACATTAGCTTAAGGCAACTAAATATAATTAGAACTTTACATGCTTAAGATTTTTTTATTAATGTGACATCAATTGATGACAATATGTTATAAGTCACCTATTATCTAATTCAAGAACCTTCTAAGTACAGCCATATGATTGTTATTATTTAATTCTAACGCCAAGTAAAAACCACAATATGACCATAAGTTAATAGTTATATTGGAAACAACGCTTGTGCTAGAAAATTAAAAATGTATCCAACACTGAGTGCATCAAAGAAGATGTCTGCATCCTGCATTTGAATTGTCCAGACTCCAACCATTCAATGACTAAATATGGTAATAGTTGACTTCAAATTGTTGAAATTCTTGATAGACGCCTCACATTTTGATGTCTTCTCCATGCACTTATGTGCCTCTCAATTATAGACTAAAGGTCATCTTTTGATACTGCCACTTGGTGTGAATTGAAACTAAATGCATGCCCTCTATCATCATTGGTATGCTACCCGGATTAGATTCACAGTTTGTTGAAAACATCATTTTACCTTTTGCAAGTGCAAAAACTGATTTGAATTCCAAAAGGCCTTGCTTTATATACCTAGTTAGTATTTCCTTGGTAGTGTGATTCCCTTCTAGCCACGGGAATAATCTTATCGCAAGGTATTTCTTTCCTTCTTGATCTTATATCAAGGATACTCAAATAGATGTATTATTTATCTACATATACTCATATATGTGTTTGCATGTATATATATATACCCTTTTGTATTCTTTTTACATGGTAATTTATATGATGAATTGTGCATGGATGTGTGTATTTTCCCTCTGTCATTATTAAAGTTGAATCAAGGGACTTGGACTGCTATTCATACATTATGGATCTTTCCTATGGTAGCATCAAAATGAGAATGTTCTACCAGCTTGTGGTGTTAAAACAACCTACACTGATGGTTTTCCCATTATTTGCAGGCATGTACTCCGTTGGAGGTAATTTTTTTATCATATCTAAACCTTATTTTAATGAGTGTGGTGCTTCAAATTTGACTAGTGTTAGTTTATTAAGTATCCTCTTTTATGTATGAAACTCCTTTTCCAAATTATAGAATATTAGCTCAATAAACTTGCTTAACCAATGGTATTTTATAGAAGCAATTATCCTATCTGTTTGAATTTATTTCTAGATAAAAACTTGGGAAATAACCTACAACGGTGTTGTTAATCCTAGTTATTAGTGGGGATAGACATGTCTTAGATCACCTACGGCAGTAATTCCCTCCGATAATTGGTGCAATACTTAACCACAATCACCACTAGTGAAAGGAAAAGTTTGTGTCCATTAGGGAATGGGAGATTACTTAAACTCTTCACAATCATTTGACAGTCAATAGAATGCACCCTAGCTTCTATATGTGATGAGACAAGACTGTAACAACATCCTCTTCGATTATATGAGAAACTATGAGAAATTGCATCTAGATGATGTGGTTTGTATACTTTCATATGTTGATTTGTTTAAGAATAAAGAAGGTGACTAATTTTTGGTGGACGTAATGCGGAGCTTGGAGTGAACCACATACATTGGTGTCTCCCTTATGTTTGGACTTTATGTAGTGCATTTTCACTTTTAACATTGGTGTTAATCTACAAGATTCCATAAAATAGTACCTTATATGCTTTAAGTGATGATGCTAAAAAGAATGTTTGATTATGTATGAATCATGATGAAAGGTATTTGAAATAAAGTTCCTCGTGAGTTTATCTAACATGTATGTTGGTAAAATATGGAAGCATTTTATACAATAAGTATGCATTCTCCTTCTTGGTTGCGGAGATGGAAATATTATACTTCCTTTACTCTTTATATGTGTTTTCCTTCCATGAAGATAAGTAAGTTTACATGTGCATTTCATAGTTAGAAACAAATTCATGTTGTGTTTGAAATCTGATTAGATAGATGGATGTCCTGTTTATGATTAAGTATTTTTCAATCATAACAAAGTAAGTTTAAAAAATTAATATGTTAGGCCACTAATTAATGAGGATATACTTTGAGGTAATACGGCTACGTTACAAATGGTATCAGAGCGAGGTTGACAACACTCGTTCCTATTTGGGATCAACATGAAGTTAGAAAAACAAAAAAATGGTTAATTCTATAAAATCAAATGATCTCGTTTGTGGATGCATGACAATCATGGATGAGAAAAACACGTTCCCCAAGTGGGCCTCCAAAGATTGAAAGAGGTACCCAAGAGGGTAAGGAAATGAAATATCATGGAAAAGGTATGTTATTACAATATCGACGGATTAAAACCAAAAGTGAGCAAGTAATTCCTTCCTCTTGTTTCAAATCTTATGTTTATGTTTACACACTCAAAATGGGAGGTTGGACAGTAAATTTTACTCTTGATACATTGAGGAAGAAATATAGTCATTTCTTAGAATTGCCTCTAGCAATAAATATTAAAAAAAAACTAGTGGCTGGAGAAGTCGAGAGTATGGTGCTCAGATAGTCTCTAAATGAGATAATGGACAAAAATCTATTCAAGAATAAGGTGAGGATCAATTATGTTTAATATTATTTAAAGGACTAGTTATCATTGCTTGATCTAATTAGGGTATTTCATATCAGAAATAATTATATGAAAATTATGTCTTTGTGGCAATCTCTAACACCAACAAAATAAATATTACTATTGTTGCTATTTTCTATTGTGTGATCCTTCCACTTAGTTTCTTTGAGATATTTCTTTGTGTTTAACATATCAAAAAAGTAAATTTCATATCATCATCCCAAGGAACTTCCACAGATTTAATATACATGCATTTTATCATTGGGTCGGTTCTTGTTGTTATGATTTCTTGGCTTATGTACATACATTTCATGATAGGGTTGGTCCTTTTTGTTATGATTTTTTTTTGCTTTTACAGCCTGATTTTATTTTTCTGGAAGTTTTCTTGTATTATCCTTTATTTATATTTTTACTGTAGGCCAATCTAAAAGTCTTGTGACGCATCATTTGTGCGAATAGATACAATAAATATCTTCCAGAGTTAAAACTATTATTAAATTTATATAAAGCATATCACATATTAAGTTGATGTTACTTAAAATTAGTAATGAACACATATATACATAATGAATAAAATTAAAATTAAGTTGAAATTAAAGATAAGAGTTAGAGTAGGTGTTTACAATTTAAGTGGAACAAGTTGGAGTGAAAATTAAAATCTATATTTAAGATATACATATACAAATAAATTCAAATTAATATTAAATTCATTCATATATAGTAAAAAAATAAAATTAAGTTGAAATTATAAACAATTTAAGTTAGAGTTGGTGTTAGAGTAAAAATAAAATGAGCATTTTACGGTGCTACATTTGAAGTTCAATTTAAGTTGAAATGATTTAATATTAAATGCATACATACACAACAAATAAAATGTTGAAATTATGTTGGAATTATATAATATCAAATACATACATACATAACAAATAAAAGTGAAATCAAGTTGAAATTAAAGCTAAGAGTTAGAGATGGAGTTTAAATTTTTATTTGGAGGGAAAACAAAAGTTACAAATTAAAATCTATATTAGAGTTAGTATTGATGTTATTGTTAGAGTTGAAATAAAATGAAAATTGTACTGTGTTACATCTAACATTAGAGTTACAGATAATGTTATAGTTTGCGGTACATGTTAGAGTTAGAGTTAAAATAAAATGAGTATTGTATTGTGTTACATCTAATATTAGAGTTACACTAAAAGTAAAAGGAACATTGTAATGTGTTACATTTGATGTTGAATTTAACTTGAAAATTATTTAATGTTAAATATATACATAAATCATAGATAAAAATGCAATCAAGCTTAAATTAAAGCCAGAAGTTAAAAGTTGATGTTAGAGTCAAAGTTTGTGTTTGGAGTGAAATTCAAAGTTAAAAATATAAATTGAAACTTTGAAATAAAATTAACAATTATTAAAAAATAAATAAAATAATAAACAAAATAAACTTTGAGAACATATAAAGTACATACCAAATAAGTTTTTAAAGGTTGCGTTAAAGAAGTATGAGAAAATGGGCCAATGAATATTTAAACGATGGACATAAATTGGAAATGAAAAAAGAGAAGAAGGCAAGGCACTCGAAGACCCTCTTCCTTCATTTAATAACCATAAAAAATCGAACCCGGATTAATAACCATAAACAATCCAGCCTGGAATCAATAGGAGACTCGAGTTTTAGAAAACAAATAAAATGACAGGAAATTTAGAAAAGAAATAAAATCACGATGACAAATAAAATATAGTTGAAAAACAACCAGCTCCATTCCTTAATAAAATACAAATAAAAAACTAATAAACGGGAGCATAATTAAAAATATGACATTATTAAAAACAGGGAAAACAGTACAACATAACTATATATATATATAAGAAAATAAAACTATGTTGGAAATTCAAAAATCGACTGAAATACAAACAGGGGCAGATTCAAAAATTGTTTGAAATAAAAAAAGGGCAGGTTAGAGAAGGACAGTGAAACATAAATTAGAAATTATAAATATATATAACGGAGAAAAATAAAACTTAATTTGGAAATTAAAAAATGCTTTGAAGTAGACACATCAGAATCAAAACGGTGCAGCATGTGGCACAAAAACACAAATTGAAAATTCGAAAACTCTTGAAATAGAAAGAGAGAAAAAATGAAATTCAAAATCAAAACATGGAAGAAACTCATTACTTCTGGTTCTGTTGTAGCAGTTTAAGACGATATCTACCTTGTATACAAACTATAATCAAAATACCTCTCAAAATAACTTTAAAAATAACGATATACAAAATAAATTTAAAAATTGGTGTTGCTAGCTTAAGACATCATCTACAGTTTAAAAATGCCTCTCAGGAAAAAGGTTTGTTTAGAAATAACAATAAGAAAAAGGGTTTGAATTAGGAAAATAAAATATGTCAATCCCATTAACAAAAATCACATGGAATAAGGGAACGACAACAAAAGCATTTCATAAAAACATACTCTCTCAACGCTTACCTCTATACACTTGCGTTCGAGGAGCTAAAAACGTTCTCCCTGCCGCTGAGTATGAATCTGCATCTGGCTTTAACCATGTAGCTTGTCAATTGTTAAAGAAACCAAACAAATAACGCAACAAATTAAACAACAAAAAAGCATCACCATGCATACCTCCTTCGCCTCACTCTTCTGTCCATTCCGCCATTGTTTCAGATTGCATTCCCTCTCACGAACAGCAACCAAACGAAAAAAAAAAAAACACAAAACATTTGAGCATGGCCATGCTCCAAAGAATTAATAGAAACACATAGAAATCCAAACAAGAGAATTAAAAGAACAGAAACACAGAGAAATTAAAAAACTAGAAAGAAAACTCACAACAAAACCTACAAACCCTAAAACATAAACGAATATAAATCCACACGAAAATCCAGTCTCCAAAGAATCGAAATTCTGGATTCAGTTCACCACTCAGTGCTCCTCTCCAAATGAATGAAAACACTTTCCCCTAACGAATACAAGTAGGAACATGAATCTCGGTACATGTTATTTAGATTTATTATATTTTGAAATCCGCTTTCACTTTTTTCTGCCAGGCTGGTTTAGGTTTATTGAATTTCATATCCGCTTTTCTCTACCGGGCTTAGGTTTATTGTATTTTCAAATCCGTTTTTTTCTGGTAGGTTGTCCGTACGGATATGCCGTCTATTGTTGCCCTTTTTGAAATTTGAAAAGTTGGGTGTGTGGCTTTATGCCGTTTCCAAATCTGGATTTCGATTTTCATTACAATTTCAATTTAGCTTTATCTTTCGATTTCAATTTCATTTTTTCTATGGAAGGCATCGGGCGATGCAATTGATAATTTTTTAATTATTGTTTCTTTATGTTACTTTTTTAATTCCCGTTTCATAATGGTTTTTGTGTACAAGACTACGAATTGCATAGCAGAGAGTATCATTTTATATATAAGTCAACTATAATTTTATAAATCAAGGTTAGGCAAAGAACTTAGATTTTGTATTTACAAATTATGTTGGCTCATGTTAATGAAATTATAGTAATGAAATGTTAAGATCAGAGAATTTGATAATAGATGAGGTTGGATAGCTTTTTTTCAAAGAAATGAGAAACCAGTCATTACAATGCATTTCAGCATCTTAGATGGGGGACAAGCTCTTAAAATGAATAACAAACAAGCTTATTTATATGACAAAAACCACCTATTAGAATGCTTAGACAAACATAAAATTATTATCCACATAGACAAACTAGTTATTGAGAGCCTTACAGAATATTATCCGCTCGAATCGGTTTCAATTCCCAGTGAGTTGATTGTTTATTGGTTCTATTCATGAGCCAATTGTTAAGCTTGGCAAGACATCAACAAGCACATCCTCACTTTTCGGCTTCATGGGTAGGCAAGTTGTATGTCAAGGAAACTAGTTATGAAAATCACAAATTCTCATTGACATAAATAATATACAACATTTGCTGAAACTTTAAAATGTTTTGAGATCTTTACTTGTCCGGCCACATGATCTAGTTAAAACATATCCTATAATTTATTGCAAAATGTTGAAAATTAATGAAAAGTGGGACCAAGAAAATAACATTATTACTTTGGAAATATTGACATTTACAGAAAAAAGGAAAAAATTAATTGATAGAAAAAAATATGCGTGTAAGATGTATGAAAGTGATTATTTTATTAATATTATACTCCAAACATTGCGCTTTCTTTGATTTTACACCGATTCTTTATAGTTATCTATACAACCAATTGTAGAATTTTTAGCACCAGAAAGAGATTTTTAAGATAATGTTTCGAGCCAAATTTTCCTTAAACTATAGTATTCTACCTATTGTCACCAACTCAAGGCACCATTGAATTTGTGATTTCATGTTTTCTCCTAACCATTGACATAGATTTTCTAGTGCATGATGTTTTATTATATTTTTTAGCCATGACTTCTTATGAACAAAAAAAACACGATTATTACGGTAGAATCAACAATTTCTAGATTTTTGGGTAAGAGCATGGAAAAATTGAAGGACATTGTAGGTAAAGTGTGGATAAGGCACATCAATTGAAGAAGAGATTGTTGCAAAAGATCCAATGTCTTAGAGATAGGTTTGTGTGCAAATTTAAACTTAAGAAAACTATTACCTCCTTTAATCATATTGAAGTTGGTGGATTACTATCAAATATTGCAAAGTCATGAAAGAAACCAATTGAGTGGAAAAGCACACTTGAATTTTTAACATATGATCCCATTCAATACATTTGAAAAAACTTTTGACAATGAAAAAAACAAGGAGGAAGCTGCCTCTCAAAATGGATAAGAGTTTGTTATTGCTAATATAGGTGTGTTACACTAAGTATTTTGATGAACGGATAAATAATTAATCCCTTAAGAAAGATCTATATTATTAGTGAAAGATCAATGTAGAAACACAATATTCAAGCTATCACCCGATCGATTCGCATGAAATCATGGCGTAAATAAAAACACAATATTCAAGACATCATTCGATCGATTCTCATGAAAATCGTGGCATAAATAAATAGAGTTTTGACAAAGCAGAGATCAAGCTATCAAGCAATCCACCAGATCGATTTCTCTGAAAATCGTAGCATAAATAAATAGCAGAGATCAATCTATCATGCAATCGACCAGATCGAAGATCGAAATAATATAGCAGCATTGGACAAAGCACCAATACAACCATCATGCAATCACTAAATTGAAGAGATCGTGGGCATATAAAATAGTTAATAAACAACATCCAGCAAAAGGAAAAATGTTCAACACAAATACTAGATGGACTTCTCTACAATGGGGGCATAATAAACTAGAGTTTAATAAAAACAAGATTCAGCCATAATCGGAGACAATGGATACAACATCTAGCAAAAGGAAAAATGTTCAACGCAAACACCAGATCAACTTCTCTGCAATCGTGGCATAATAAACCGGAGTTTAATAAAAACAATATTCAACCATAATCTCAGACAATGGATACAACATCTAGCAAAAGGAAAAATGTTCAACGCAAACACCGGATCAACTTCTCTGTAATCATGGCATAATAAACCAGAGTTTAATAAAAACAAGATTCAGCCATAATCTCAGACAATGGATACAACATCCAGCAAAAGGAAAAATGTTCAACGCAAATACCAGATCGAATTCTCTGCAATCGGGGCATAATAAACCAGAGTTTAACAAAAACAAGATTCAGCCATAATTACAAACAATGGATACAACATCCAGCAAAAGGAAAAATGTTCTATGCAAATACCAGATCGACTTCTCTGCAAAGGGCGAATAATAAACCAGTGTTTAATAGAAACAAGATTTAGCCATAATCGTAGACAAGGGATACAACATCCAACAAAAGTGAAAATGTTCAACACAAATACTAGATCCATTGCAGAGGATTTCTGTTCAAATTAATGAAGCAGAACCCCAAATCCAGAATGCTTACCTCTTGCCTCGCCATCTCACCCCCCTTTTATAAGAAAATCATAGGGACTAGTGGCAAATATTAACTGTGAGGTTTCCTTTTAAGGTGGTATAAAATCCTCCTAGGATTCTTCCCACCGTAACCATTCTGCACTAATCTCCTTGCTAAATCCAAGTTACTATTTTAAGACGTGTGATTTACCTCCCCAGCTCCAAACTGTTTCTTTGGTTAAACCTTTTTTATAGAGTGTAATCCCCTCTGTCCTAATTCCGCATGTATTTCTCATGTTTGTATATATATAGGAGAGTCGAGTTTTAGAAAACAAATAAAATGACTGGATTTTTAGAAAAGAAATAAAATCACGATGACAAATAAAATACAGTTGAAAAACAACCAGCTCCATTCCTTAATCAAATACAAATAAAAAAAACTAATAAACGGGAACATAATTAAGAATATGACATTATTAAAAAGAGGGAAAACAGTACAACATAACTATATATATATATAAGAAAATAAAACTATGTCGGAAATTCAAAAATCTACTGAAATACAAAGAGGGGCAGATTCAAAAATTGTTTGAAATAAAAAAAAGGACAGATTAGAGAAGGATAGTGAAACATAAATTAGAAATTAGAAATATATATATATATAAAGGAGAAAAATAAAACTTAATTTGAAATTAAAAAATGCTTTGAAATAGAAACATCAGAATCAAAATGGTGCAGCATGTGGCACAAAAACACAAATTGAAAATTCGAAAAATGTTGAAATAGGAAGAGAGAAACAATGAAACTCAAAATCAAAACATGGGAGAAGCTCATTACTTCTGGTTCTGTTGTAGAAGTTTAAGACGTTATCTACCTTGTACACAAACTATAATCAAAATACCTCTCAAAATAACTTTGAAAATAACTATATACAAAATAAATTTAAAAATTGGTGTTGCTAGCATAAGACATGATCTAGACTTTAAAAATGCCTCTCAGGAAAAAGGTTTGTTTAGAAATAACAATAAGAAAAAAGGGTTTGAATTAGGAAAATAAAATATGTCAATCCCATTAACCAAAATCACATGGAATAAGGGAACAACAACAAAAGCATTTCATAAAAAAATACTCTCTCAACGCTTACCACTATACACTTGCGTTCGAGGAGCTAAAAACGTTCTCCTTGCCGCTGAGTATGAATCTGCATCTCGCTTTAACAATGTAGCTCGTCAATTGTTAAAAAAACCAAACAAATAACGCAACAAATTAAATAACAAAAAAACATCACCATGCATACCTCCTTCGCCTCACTCTTCTGTCCATTCCGCCATTGTTTCAGATTGCATTCCCTCTCACGAACAGCAACCAAACGAAAAAAAAAAAAACACAAAACATTTGAGCATGGCCATGCTCCAAAGAATTAATAGAAACACATAGAAATCCAAACAAGAGAATTAAAAGAACAGAAACACAAAGAAATTAAAAAACTCGAAAGAAAACTGACAACAAAACCTACAAACCCTGAAACATAAACGAATATAAATCCACACGAAAATCGAAAATCCAGTCTCCAAAGAATCGAAATTCTGGACTCAGTTCACCACTCAGTGCTCCTTTCCAAATGAATGAAAACACTTTCCCCTAACGAATACAAGTAGGAACATGGATCTCAGTACATGTTATTTAGGTTTATTATATTTTGAAATCCGCTTCCGCTTTTTTCTGCCACGCTGGTTTAGGTTTATTGAATTTCAAATCCGCTTTTTTCTGACGGGCCTAGGTTTATTGTATTTTCAAATCCGCTTTTTTCTGCTAGGTTGTCCGTACGGATATGCCGTCTATTGTTGCCCTTTTTGAAATTTGAAAAGTTGGGCGTGTGGCTTTTTGCCGTTTCCAAATCTGGATTTCGATTTTCATTACAATTTCAATTTAGCTTTATCTTTTGATTTCAATTTCGCTTTTTCTATGGGAGGCATCGGGCGATGCAATAGTAAACGGATCTTGCATTTTCCTGTTTTATAATGCAATTGATAATTTTTTAATTATTGTTTCTTTATGTTACTTTTTTAATTCCCGTTTCATAATGGTTTTTGTGTACAAGACTACGAATTGCATAGCAGAGAGTATCATTCAATATATGAATTGTTGGACTCTAACAATTATATATATATAAGTCAATTATAATTTTTATAAATCAAGGTTAGGCAAAGAACTTAGATTTTGTACTTACAAATTATGTTGGCTCATGTTAATGAAATTATAGTAATGAAATGTTAAGATCAGAGAATTTGATAATAGATGAGGTTGGATAGTTTTTTTTTCAAATAAATGAGAAACCAGTCATTCCAATGAATTTCAGCATCTTAGATGAGGGACAAGCTCTCAAAATGAATGACAAACAAGCTTACTTATATGACAAAAACTACCTATTAGAATGCTTACACAAACATAAAATTATTATCCACATAGACAAACTAGTTATTGAGAACCTTAAAGAATATTATCCGCTCCAAACGGTTTCAATTCCCACCTGTTACAGGTTGAATTTATTTACGAGTTGATTGTTTATTGTTTCTATTCATGAGCCAATTGTTAAGGTTGGCAACACATCAACAAGCACATCCTCACTTTTCGGCTTCATGGCTAGGCAAGTTGTGTGTCAAGGAAACTAGTTATCAAAACAACAAATTTTCATTCACATAAATAATATACAACATTTGCAGAAACCTTAAAATGTTTTGAGATCCCTACTTGTCCAGCCACATGATCTAGTTAAAACATATCGTATAATTTATTGCAAAATGTTGAAAATTAATGAAAAGTGGGATGAAGAAAATAACGTTATTACTTCGGAAATATTGACATTTACAGAAAAAAGGAAAAAATTAGATGATAGAAAAAAATATGCGTGTAAGATGTATGAAAGTGATTATTTTATTAATATTATCGTAAACGACAAACATTGCCCTTTCTTTGATTTTACACCGATTCTTTATAGTTATCTATACAACCAATTGTAGAATTTTTAGCACCAGAAAGATATTTTTCTACATATTGTCACCAACTCAAGCCACCATTGAATTTGTGATTTCATGTGTCCTCCTAACCATTTACATAGTTTTTCTAGTGCATGATGTTTTATTATATTTTTTAGCCACAACTTCTTATGAACAAGAAAAACACGATTATTACAGTAGAATCAACCATTTCTAGATTTTTGGGGAAGAGCATGGCAAAATTGAAGGACATTGTAGGTAAAGTTTGGATAAGGCACATCAATTGAAGAGATTCTTGCAAAAGATCCAATGTCTTAGAGATAGGTTTGTGTCCAAATTTAAACTTAATTAAACTATTACCTCCTTTAATGGATTACTATCAAATGTTGCAAAGTCATGAGAGAAACCAATTGAGTGGAAAACCACACTTGAATTTTTAACATATGCTCTCATCCAATACATTTGAAAAAACTTTTGACAATGAAAAAAACGAGGAAACTGCCTCTCAAAATGGATAAGAGTTTGTTCTTGCTAATATAGGTGTGTTACACTAAGTATTTTGATGAATGGATAAATAAATAATCCCTTGAGAAAGATCTATATTATTAGTCAAAGATCAATGTAGAAACACAATATTCAAGCTATCACCCGATCGATTCTCACGAAAATCGTGGCATAAATAAACAGAGTTTTGACAAAACAGAGATCAAGCTATCAAGCAATCCACCAGATCGATTTCTCTGAAAATCGTAGCATAAATAAATAGCAGAGATCAATCTATCATGCAATCCACCATATTGAAGAAATCGTGGGCATATAAAACAGCTAATAGACAAAGCATAGATCATGCAATCCCCAGATCGAAATAATATAGAAGCGTTGGACAAAGAACCAATACAACCTTCATGCAATCACTAAATTGAAGAGATCGTGGGCATATAAAATAGCTAACAAACAACATCCAGCAAAAGGAAAAATGTTCAACACAAATACTAGATCGACTTCTCTACAATCGGGGCATAATAAACTAGAGTTTAATAAAAACAAGATTCAGCCATAATCGGAGACAATGGATACAACATCCAGCAAAAGGAAAAATGTTTAATGCAAACACGAGATCAACTTCTCTGTAATCGGGGCATAATAAACCAAAGTTTAATAAAAACAAGATTCAGCCATAATCTCAAACAATGGATACAACATCCAGCAAAAGGAAAAATGTTCTACGCAAATACCAGATCGAATTCTCTGCAATCGGGGCATAATAAACCAGAGTTTAATAAAAACAAGATTCAGCCATAATTACAAACAATGGATACGATATCCAGCAAAAGGAAAAATGTTCTATGCAAATACCAGATCGACTTCTCTGCAATCGGGGAATAATAAACTAGTGTTTAATAGAAACAAGATTCAGCCATAATCGCAGACAAGGGATACAACATCCAACAAAAGTGAAAATGTTCAACGCAAATACTAGATCCATTGCAGAGGATTTCCCTTCATATTAATGAAGAGGAACCCCAAATCCAGAATGCCTACCTCTAGCCTCGCCATCTCACACCCCTTTTATAAGAAAATCATAGGGACAAGTGGCAAAGATTAACTGCCAGGTTTCCTTTTAAGGTGGAATAAAATCCTCGTAGGATTCTTGCCACTGTAACCATCCCGCACTAATCACTTTGCTA
>LPNX010129882.1:22046-70634 GCA_001517045.1 Pseudotsuga menziesii | reverse complement strand
AATTAATATGTTAGGCCACTAATTAATGAGGATATACTTTGAGGTAATACGGGTACGTTACAAATGGTATCAGAGCGAGGTTGACAACACTCGTGCCTATTAGGGATCAACATGAAGTTAGAAAAATAGAAAAATGGTTAATTCTAACAAATCAGATGATTTCGTTTGTGGATTCATGACAATCATGGATGAGGAAAAAACGTTGTCCAAGTGGGCCTCCAAAGATTGAAAGAGGTACGCAAGAGGGTAAGGAAATGAAATATCATGGAAAAGGTATGTTATTACGATATCGACGGATTAAAACCAAAAGTGAGCGAGTAATTCCTTCCTCTTGTTTCAAAGCTTATGTTTATGTTTACACACTCAAAATGGGAGGTTGGACAGTAAATTTTACTCTTGATACATTAAGGAAGAAATATAGCCATTTCTTAGAATTGCCTCTAGCAATAAATATTAAAAAAAAACTAGTGGCTCGAGAAGTCGAGAGTATGGTGCTCAGATAGTCTCTATATGAGATAATGGACAAATATATATTCAAGAATAAGGTGAGGATCAATTATGTTTAATATTATTTAAAGGACTAGTTATCATTGCTTGATCTAATTAGGGTATTTCATATCAGAAATAATTATATGAAAATTATGTCTTTGTGGCAATCTCTAAGACCAACAAAAAAAAATATTACTATTGTTGCTATTTTCTATTGTGTCATCCTTCCACTAAGTTTCTTTGAGATATTTCTTTGTGTTTAACATATCAAAAAGTCAATTTCATATCATCATCCCAAGGAACTTTGACAGATTTAATATACATGCATTTTATCATTGGGTTGGTTCTTGTTGTAAGCAAGAAAGTGGGACTGTTATTAAAATTTAAATATATAAACAATAAAAAGATTAAGCATTGTTCAAGAATGCATCCAATAGGCATGAATTAATTTCAGAATGGAAAAAGTCATGCATTGAATCATATATTGATGTTTAAAAGGATTTTCTTCAAATGAATTAAACTAATTACTTAGATTTTAAAATGCCCTAAAATCAGAATCTAGGTCTTTGTGGGAATTCTATTCTCCTAAGATGTGGCTGGGCTTTTATAAAATTTGTTATGAGTGAATCAAATCAATCAATGAATAACTCCCCGTAATATGTATCCTCCACGCATGCATAAGACCGCTCCAGTAAAGGCACGTGCTCTTTAATTCCTGTATTCTATATGCCATTATACAATTTAATTTATGTGTGACTCCTCCATGTGTAGCTCTATATGGGGCTGTAGTATTCTGGAGACTAGAGATCGTAATTCCAAATCTGGTGGATTTTTATATGGCTCATTTCTCTACTCACACTGTTTTTGTTACGGAGGGACTTCAAAGTAAATGATCCCAGGTATAAATGAAGAATCGAAAAAATTAAATATCGTGCAAGGTGTACGTGTTTCAGGTAAAAAAATAAAAAAATTAAAGATATAAATTGTAATTTTGTATTGGTATTTTGAAATACAGGAAGCACTGTCTTTTTGACTGCTCCCATTGACATATGGATTGTGCTATATTTGGAGCGGTTGCTTACTACTTGTATAAACATAAAGGATTTTTGATTTATTTGCAATCGCATCCTCTTCTCCATTATATGCTTAAAATCCAATGTGCAAAAACCAAAAGAGCAACGTTTTGGGTAAGAAGAACAGAACCTTAGAAAGGTCTATGTCTTGAATGAGGCCCTGGTAAAGGTAGAAAAGTATCAACGATAAAGGTTATTAAAAAGAAAATGGATGTAAGGCTTGTCGAGAACAACACAGGACAGTACAGATCACATCGTCAACCTAATGTGGGAGTGGCATTATAGCTATAAGGATTTCAAGGCACATTCGATAGATCCAGAAACAATAACCGCTCAGGATCTACAGGACAACACTTTATATGCCAAGAAATATCACTGCACAAAACCATAACAAATCCATTATTATTTGTTTCATTATTATTTGCTCCATGCCGAAAAGGAGAAACACAGATCTACAATTAAATTACAGATCCAGATCTAAAATAAAATACAAATCCAAATCTATAATGAAATACAAACAGATCTAAGCACGAATCCAGATCTACAACAAAATACAAACAGATCTGGTATACAAATCCAGGTCTATAATAAAATACAATACAAATCTATAATGAAATACAAATAGATCTAAAGCACAAATCCAGACCTACAATAAAATACAACATATCTAAAATAAAATTTTGGATATGTAATAAAATACAAATCCAAGTCATGGATCTTCAAAAAATGCATTTCGGCAATCGAAATCATAATAACAATTTAACAATCCATAAAAACCTAAGTTTCGTTGTGCAGGCTCTGGCCAAGCTCTATCCGAGGATGTCACACCACGATCTCTGTCGGGTTCCCATGAATGTTGATCGATTTCCAATCACAAGAGACCCACCGGTTGACCTCCCTACCATTCCAATGGGTACTCTCCTTCCCCAAGGACCCCCGAGCTGAATGGGGTTGCAGGAAGAAGTACCCAAGCACGATCAGAGTGTGTAGATTCACAAAGGGCCTCCAAACCCTGTTCACACCTGGTGAACCAAACTCTCTACAGTCACCATCCGCTTTTGCATTCTCTCATCCGTCCAATATTAGGGAAAAAAAAACATCCCCTAACCAAACCTTGCCCCTTTATTTATATCGTTTTTGAGATTTATGCATAATGTAAATTTTTATTTTTTTATTTTTATTCTTATTTTGAATTCATTTTTGTTTTATTTCAACGGGTCTTTTATCATATTCATTTATGTGAAGTCATATGCATTTATGTAGTCTACTAATTTAGGTTTTCTTTACTTAACCGTTCCTCAATTTTTTTTATATGATTCGTAGATTTTTGCTTTTGAATTGCTATTTTTGTGTGTGCAATGTGTTTATATTTAGAATTTACTTTATCTTCTTTTATTTTGTTTATGATGATTTTTTTTTCTTTTTATTTATTTATTTTTATTTCATAAGGTTGCACTTTCCATTACTTTATTTCCAAGTCATGAGTTTATTGTTTAGTTATTACTTATTTACAATCTTACAGTTTAATAATTTCTTTTGTTTCTCCAGGTGATATCAAGGTGTAACATCCCTCGCCACCTCGACCTAGAGCTCATAGTGTAAGTAAATATCACTGTAAGTATCAACTATAAACCTCTCTCAAGTTGTGGTTATAATTGATAAGGTTAACGACTGAAAGCTTCGAACGACTAAAACGACATTTGGCGACGAACCCACTAGGGGGAAAGCACTTTCCAGAAAAGGGGAACTGAGAAACTCAATGAATAAATTGTTGTGTGCTTGTAAATACTAAGATAATAAGGAGTAGGGTTTAATCACTAGCATGGCATTATTTGGTATATAAAGTGGATTCGATTAAGAAAGACAATGCTTTAATTAATAAAACAAGGGAACCATGCAACGTTGAAGTATGGAGAGCTAACTCCTATATTAATTTACATAATGCCTTATGTATAGTTGAAAAGCTATTTTATACCACATTATATATATGCTAAAATAATTTATGGCTCTTATGACAATTACTCTTTAACAGATATATATTTATATATATTAAAGAGATAGCACAATGGGATACAATTGTAAGAAAAGCATATTGATACAAAACCTTTATTAAAGGAAAAAAGTTTAGAAATCTTAATCCTTTCCCTTCATATATTGTGGAGCATCATATTATGCTATATGTATAGATATAGAGAATGCGACATTATTTGGCATTATTTTTAAATGTGTGGATAATGTGGTAATATGTAGTTTTTGAGAACTTTATATTTTAAAAAATGGGAATGTGACACTTTTTTCCCAAATGCTCTCCACCTTTAAAAAGTGTTAAAATAGTTAAATGGAAAGGGCAGTACAAATAAAGAAAAAAGCTAAGATAAATAATTAGAAAGGTTGATTATAAAAAAAGTAAAAGCTAAGTTGAATAATTAGAAAGGTAAAATATACTAAAAGAGAAGGTATTTTGGTTGCCGAGTTAATGGCAATATCGTCGATCCCACATGCATGGGAAAAAAGGAATTTGAGGGCCCTGCAACCTTTTTAAGGAAGTTAAAAAATACAAGAGAGGGGGAAAAGCTCTGGAAGTGAAGAAAGAATCATGGTCGAGGGAATTCTGGGTTAGGGGAATTTGCGCCTTGCTCCATAATTACGAACGGAGTCTCGGGAAACCATTCTGGTATCTGCGTTTGAACCTTTCTTGTGTTATGTTGTATCTACTATTTTTTTATATGATGTCACGATCCCATGCTTTGGATCAACGCTACTTGATCTCAGCCTTATGTTGATTCGATTTCATGCTTGATCCCACCTTTATGTGGTCTTGATTTCATGCTTAATCTCAACTTTATGTTGTCTCGATTTGATGCTTGTACTCAGTCTGGTATTTGTCCTGATTTTCATGGTTGATCCCAGCCCTGAGTTGTCATGATCTCATGGATGGACCAATTATATGTTTATGTGGGATTGCAGTAGTTTATCTCTATGATATTGGGTGGATACAGCGATGACAAGTTTTTATTTTAAAATGCTGGCAAGTTTTTATTTGTGTTAAAATGCTGGCAAGTTAGATTACTTACCCTCTATGCCACAATGTGAGATCGGGTGGATACAGCGATGGCAAGTTTTTATTTTAAAAGGCTGGCAAGTTTTTATTTGTGTTAAAATGTTGTAGATTACTTACCCTCTATGCCACGATGTGAGATCGGGTGGATACAACGATGGCAAGTTTTTATTTGTGTTAAAATGTTGTAGATTACTTAACCTCCATTCCACGATCTCAGATCGGTTCGATACAACAATTGCATGGATTTTATTTTTGTTGTGAAAACTATGCTGAGTATAGCTTTTATTTCTGTCAAAAACTCTACTGAATATAGTTTTTATTTTCTGTTAAAACTCTGCTGAATATAGCTTTTATTTTCTGTTAAAACTCTACTGAATATAGCTTTGATTCTCTGTTAAAAGTCTACTGAATATAGCAATGGAATGAATATATATACTATGTTAAAAAAATCTATGTTGTTATTCTCTATGTCCACAATCTGGTGGATGTGGCGATGGCGTTAATTTATACCGTGTGTGTTGTTCTTTGTCTATGCCACGATCTAGTGGATATAACGTTTGCGTGAATTTATCCTTGCGAAATATTTAATTCTATACCACGATCTGTGAGATAAGCGAGTTTATACTATGTACAGACCAGAGTAATGGCACCCGATTGGGTAGCAGGTTAGCATTGTGTTGATAAACAGTGTGGTTGAACCGTGGAACTTGTTGAAAGAACTTGGGAATGTTTTCTCCTTACCTTAGTGGGTTCGTTGCCCAAGCTCAGGGGCACCTCTAGGAGGAATAATGCACGCCAGATAGAGTCAGTTGGTTGGGTGGAAAGTTGAAGTCGAGCTTTCAGTCGGTCTAGTCCTTTAACTTAGAAGAAGAAGTTTTAATTACTAGTTGTTAGTGTTAGTCATTAAAGTGGCTAGCTGCACTTATAAAATGAGTTTATATTTTCCTCTTTGAATAGTTGAATATTTTAATGCTAATTTATGAAGTGCAGGGAAGGAGTTGTAATGAGGATGTGGATAATGAAAGTATGGTAGGGCACCATATAGTATAAATGCATTCGATTATGTAACATATTATTTTTATCCTATTCATCAAACTGTAACTGTCTAACCCTGTTGTATCTTAACAGCTGCCTTGGGGATTCTTGTCCCTTCGCCTGTTGCTTGTACTTGGATCGCTCGACGAATGCTATAAGAATGGTGATAGGGATTTTATTCATGAATAATTACAATTTGTTGATATAGATCTGTATCGTTCCGAGGGCTATTATGTGGACGAAGCATTGCATCTGTCGTGCCTATGTCAACTATGTCTATTGAATAACCTATGAATTGAGAAATATCTCCTAATTGTGGTTGTATAGAATTATTGAAGTGCTTGCAAGACCAGTAGTTGAATCATCCTACAGTGACAAGAATTCAAGGTAAACATAAATGAACTTAAGATGATTATAAATGGGCATAACCTTTATGCACTTGTATAGATTCCTATGTAGCCTGATTATAAAGTAAGTGGCATGTGGATGTAATGATAATAACCTCATTTTCTTTCTTTGTTGTTTGTATTATGAATTTTCCTTTACGACTAAGTTGGTTCAAAAGGATAGTAATATGGCATAAGGATCTCATGGGGAAAAACAAGGAATATGTATGTTATCTTTTGAGGATGTTATGTGATCAAGCAACGTAAAAATGAGCTTAGTCCAATTGGCATAACTAAGTCTTCCTGATGTAGAGTGAAACAGTTTCGCATTCCTTCTAAGAATTAATTCCAGTTCATTTGGGATGTCACAATTTGAGTGTCCTTGACATTGTATCTTGGGTGCTTTTGGTATACTACCTTTTCATATGTTCTCGTGGTAAGGAAGTTGTAGAAAGCCTTATTATGTATGAGTTGAATCTAACAATGACTGTTGAGGAAAGATTCCTCCTTAATCCTTATTTGTACAGGACAGTAATAGGAAGGTAATACTGCAAAAAGATAATTAAAAATTTTACTATTATCTTACTAATTTATGGTATGCATAGTAAGCCGTCTTTGGGGCACTATGATGACGACATGTTGTGAATTACATAAAGATAATTCTCAAATGACTGGTTTACAATGTGCATGGGTTTTGGCATATTTGATATGAAATTTTATAAAGGTTGTTGCGAACAGATTGGTCTCCTCTGCAGTAATAGTGTAAACAAAAATACTTTTTTTTTTCCACACATATTGGCACCCAGGTATCAGAGGGACATTACATATGGTATCACAGCAAAGGTCGAAACACTCGGGCTTACCTGGGCTAAAAAATGATTCTACCTATTTTGTTCTTTTTTTTTTAACCATCAAGTTGGCTTGAGATAACAAGAATCCACGAACACACATTGATCTACAACACAAGTACTCTAAAGTGCAGTGACTTCAAGTATTTATGTATGGGTTGACCTTGTAGTTATGCAGAAATAGCCTTTCCACTTCAAGGTGAGGCCCAACAAGGTAAGTACATAGGTATGTTGATATTTTGTTTATTTTGAAGATATTTTTTCTTTTATCCACGATTAAGACAAATGTAACCTCTCCTTTTGAGTTGAAATTTTTTTTTGGTAAAGATAGGGAAGTCTGCGTAAATGCACACAAGACAAAAAAATTTATTTCAGAAGCAACCTTTAGGCCTTACATTAATAGTTGGACTGGCTACTAATGAATGATAAATATTGGTAAGGAACTGGCGAATAGGAATTTAAAGTTATGTACCTTTTGTTTGGTATTTAGCAAGGAATAAAATTTTATAATGAACTGATACATATTGGTAAGGAACTGCTGGATATGAATTTGATGTTCTGTATCTTCTATTTGCTAATTAGCAAGGAATAAAAGGTGACTTATAAGGAAATGTTTCCACTCTTTTTAGAAGTCCCATCATGTAATGTAGAGTAAGCAAAAAAAAATTGACTTTACACCATTTTAGAAAAAGGGGACAAGGTAGCTATCAATGAATTCTGATGAATAAATCATTTAAAGAAGTAAATATATTTTCCCAAAATCCTAGCAAGTGTAGCTAAATTCATTATGTGCAAATCTAACTGAGAACATAAGTGATGAACACATATTGTTAGGATTATGCAGGTATACGAAATGAATGTTAATAGTAAGGCACAACTGCATAAAATGCTAACACCTTTATGAACAGATCACTGTTAACTAAGAACAATTGTTTCTGGTTGGGGATAATAGATTCATAGGAACTACTGGTTCTCAAGTTTTGGGTCCATAAAGAAAGAACAAGAACATACCATGGATGCTCCCCCTACAGGTGTGCACATCAATAGCATTTGACCTTGCGGCCTAAATGGACATAAACTTGAGTTAAAAATTTATCATAGAACTGCTATCATTTTGCTTTGGAAATAATGGTGAATGATGATATAGGATGCTATGTTGTGATCTATTATAAAGTACAACGTGGTTTTCTTAAAGAATCTCCAATTAGATTCCATTAACTACGAAATGAGTGCTAAGTGAATGCAGAAACTGAATGAAAAGTTGTGGTTAGATGCAATGTAATATCGGGCATGCAAGAGAAGCCTAGGAAATCAGGCTGTGCAAACATGGAGATTATTGATATTTCATACATACTCGTAAGGTATGAAACAAATATTTCAAAGACATGTAAGTAGATTTACTTATGAACTTCGGCTACAGTGCAGCCAAGGTAAGTAATGAAATATGTTGTGCTTAAGAAATCAATAGAATGCCTTAGTGGTGAAAAGGGTGCACTAGTATAAAGACTCTTATCTGGTGAATAAGAAATAAAGTAAGAGGTGACTTATGTGAAAAAGTTTCATGTTTTTTGAAGCAATGATATGATGTGCTGAACACTTATGGAGTGCTTGAAGGCATGGGAAATTATGGCCATAAGAAAAGGCTAAAGCTCCAGGACAATGATGGAGGTAGAGGTTGAAAGCTACCTTGTTTTCCCCCCAGGCCAGCGAGGGACCACTATGCATTATGGGGACGCCTAGATGTAAGACATTTGGTTAAGACTCGTTCCGCACACATTAGAGTACTATCACATGAGTGGGGGGACTCTGTGAAGAGAATAACCTCTAGGAGCTGTGGGGGTGTGCAAGAACGGAGTGCCTCAGCTTGGTGAAGCACCCTGGAGAGCACAAAAGGAGATATAAGGGTATCATCCTTGTGTTGGGTGGCTGAAATCGGTACTTGGAGTACTATTAGCACTTGGTGTGTTGTGATGGAGGAACATCCAGAGAAAAGAATAATGATAAAGCACCCTGAATAACACAAAGGAGATACACGAAGGGTTGGTATCTTCGTTGTGTTGGGTGGCTTGAATTGGTACTTGGAGTACTATTGGCACTTGGTGTGCTGGGATGGAGGACATCCAAAGAAAGGAACAATGCGGGGAAAGGTATGTGCATTACAGGTAAAATTGTACCCATGAGGTAATATGTTCATTTATTGATAGATATAACTGACAGGTATATTGGAGCCACTATGGATTATGAAAAGTGTACAATCAAATTTCTAGATTGTCTCAATGTCAATGATGGTATTCATGTTAGATTGTCTCCTCATCCCACCTGTCAAGAGGGATTAAAGAATGTAAAAACAAGCATTAAGAACCTGAAGAAGAAAAGGAGACGAGGCTGGAAAAACTGGTAACACCGAGGACGATGTTAATTCAAGGGGGAGAGGATGTAACATCCCTCGCCACCTCGACATAGGGCTCACAGTGTAAGTAAATATCACTATAAGTATCGACTATAAACCTTTGTCAAGTTGTGGTTATAATTGATAAGGTTAACAACTGAAAGTTTCGAATGACTAAAACGACATTTGGCGACGAACCCGCTAGGCGGAAAGGGATTTCCGGAAAAGGGGAACTGAGAAACTCAATGAATAAATTCCTGTGTGCTTGTAAATACTAAGAGAATAAGGAGTAGTGTTTAATCACTAGCATGGCAGTATTTGGTATATAAAGTGGAGTCGATTAAGAAAGACAATGCTTTAATTAATAAAGCAAGGGAACCATGCAACGGTTGAAGTATGGAGAGCTAACTCCTATATTAATTTACATAATGCCTTATGTATAGTTGAAAATCTATTTTATACCACATTATATATATGATAAAATAATTCAAGACTCTTGTCACAATTACTCTTTAACAGATATATATTTATATATATTAAAGAGATAGCACAATGGGATACAATTGTAAGAAAAGCATATTGATACAGAACCTTTATTAAAGGAAAACCTTTAGAAATCTTAATCCTTTCCCTTCAAATATTGTGGAGCATCATATTATGCTATATGTATAGATATAAAGAATGGGACATTATTTGGCATTATTTTTAAATGTGTGGATAATGTGGTAATACGTAGTTTTGAGAACTTTATATTTAAAAAAATGGGAATGTGCCACTTTTTTCCCAGATGCTCTCAACCTTTAAAAATGGTTAAAATAGTTAAATGGAAAGGGTAGTACAAATAAATAAAAAAGCTAAGATGAATAATTAGAAAGGTTGATTATACTAAAAGTAAAAGCTAAGTTGAATAATTAGAAAGGTAAAATATACTAAAAGAGAAGGGATTTTGGTTGCCGAGTTAATTCCAATATCGTCGATCCCACATGCATGGGAAGAAATGAATTTGAGGGCCCTGCAACCTTTTTAAGGAAGTTAAAAAATACAAGAGAGGGGGACCATCTTTGGAAGTGAAGAACGAATCATGGTCGAGGGCATTCTGGGTTAGGGGAATTTGCGCCTTGCTCCATAAATACGAAGGGAGTCTTCGGCAACCATTTTGGTATCTGCGTTTGAACCTTGCTTGTGTTATGATGTATCTACTATTTTGGTATATGATGTCACTATCCCATGCTTTGGATCGGCGCTGCTTGATCTCAGCCTCATGTTGATTCGATTTCATGCTTGATCCCAGCTTTATGTGGTCTTGATTTTATGCTTAATCTCAACTTTACGTTGTCTCGATTTGATGCTTGTACTCAATCTGGTATTTGTCCCGATTTTCATTGTTGATCCTAGCCCTGAGTTGTCATGATCTCATGGATGGACTCATTCTCTGTTTATGTGGGATCGCAATAGTTTATCTATATGATATTGGGTGGATACAGCGATGGCAAGTTTTTATTTTAAAATGCTGGCAAGTTTTTATTTGTGTTAAAATGCTGGAAAGTTTTTATTTTAAAATGATGGCATGTTTTTATTTGTGTTAAAATGCTGGCAAGTTTTTATTTGTGTTAAAATGCTATAGATTACTTACCCTCTATGCCACGATCTGAGATTGGGTGGATACAGCGATGGCAAGTTTTTATTTGTGTCAAAATGTTGTATATTACTCGCCCTCTATGCCACGATCTGAGATTGGGTGGATACAACGATGACAAGTTTTTATTTGTGTTAAAATACTGGCAAGTTTTTATTTGTGTTAAAATGATGGCAAGTTTTTATTTGTGTTAAAATGTTGTAGATTACTTACCCTCTATTCCACGATGTGAGATCAGGTGGATACATCGATGGAAAGTTTTTATTTTAAAATGCTGGAAAGTTTTTATTTGTGTTAAAATGCTGGCAAGTTTTTATTTGTGTTAAAATGCTATAGATTACTTACCCTCTATGCCACGATGTGATTATTTTATTAATATTATCGTAAACGACAAACATTGCGCTTTCTTTGATTTTACACCGATTCTTTATAGTTATCTATACAACTAATTGTAGAATTTTTAGCACCAGAAAGAGATTTTTAAGATAATGTTTCGAGCCAAATTTTCCTTCAACTATAGTATTCTACATATTGTCACCAACTCAAGCCACCATTGAATTTGTGATTTCATGTTTCCTCCTAACCATTGACATAGTTTTTCTAGTGCATGATGTTTTATTATATTTTTTAGCCACGACTTCTTATGAACAAAAAAAACACGATTATTACAGTAGAATCAACAATTTCTAGATTTTTGGGTAAGAGCATGGAAAAATTAAAGGACATTGTAGGTAAAGTGTGGATAAGGCACATCAATTGAAGAGATTGTTGCAAAAGATCCAATGTCTTAGAGATAGGTTTGTGTGCAAATTTAAACTTAAGAAAACTATTACCTCCTTTAATCATTTTGAAGTTGGTGGATTACTATCAAATGTTGCAAAATCATGAGAGAAACCAATTGAGTGGAAAACTACACTTGAATTTTTAACATATGCTCTCATCCAATACATTTGAAAAAACTTCTGACAATGAAAAAAACAAGGAGGAAACTGCCTCTCAAAATGGATAAGAGTTTGTTCTTGCTAATATAGGTGTGTTACACTAAGTATTTTGATGAATGGATAAATAATTAATCCCTTAAGAAAGATCTATATTATTAGTCAAAGATCAATGTAGAAACACAATATTCAAGCTATCACCCGATCGATTCTCATGAAATCATGGCGTAAATAAAAACACAATATTCAAGCTATCATTTGATCGATTCTCAGGAAAATCGTGGCATAAATAAATAGAGTTTTGACAAAGTAGAGATCAAGCTATCAAGCAATCCACTAGATCGATTTCTCTAAAAATTGTAGCATAAATAAATAGAAGAGATCAATCTATCATGCAATCCACCAGATTGAAGAAATCATGGGCATATAAAACATCTAATAGACAAAGCATAGATCATGCAATCCTGAGATTGAATTAATAGAGCAGCGCTGGACAAAGCACCAATACAACCATCATGCAATCACTAAATTGAAGAGATCGTGGGCATATAAAATAGCTAATAAACAACATCCAGCAAAAGGAAAGATGTTCAACACAAATACTAGATCGACTTCTCTACAATCGGGGCATAATAAAATAGAGTTTAATAAAAACAAGATTTAGCCATAATCGGAGACAATGGTGTAATGTGCCTCTTGTAAACCCCTGAATGCTTTGTAAATTTTCGAATATTATTGTATTCGTCTTCTGGTGAGGAGGCCAAGGCCAAGGCCCCACCAGTAAGATTGGTTTTGATGCAATAATAAAAGTTAATTACACTAGATGTGACTAAATAACATGTGCATAAAGGGTTATATAACTTGTTACGGAGATTAATGTTGGTTTCATTAGCTACCTTCCGTATTTAAGGAAAACCCTTTTTGTTTTAATTGTGTTAAGTCTCATTTTCATAATTGAGACTAAAATATGTGGATGATTGAAACCCATTGTTGCATTTGTCCAAAGTAGATACTTAATAAGCATTTTGACAAACCATAAGGTCTAGTGCATTCATTGAAAAATTAGAGATAATTAATTATTGTTCAAAATTTGTAGAGAGCAATATATCTAGAACCAATGACTGTGTGGTTCAGGTATGGATCCAAAGAAGACATGTTCCATCATACATTTGGGCTCGGTAAAATTCTGCTCATAAATGCCTTAAATTACTTGTATAGATCTAAAGCATTGATTTGTATACAGCAGAAATGTTGTATCATAACTTTCGGTTAGGTAGATTGATGCTACTGAATATTTTGGAAATTCCGACTTAAATACAGAATAAAATGTAGGACTTATTATTGTATAGTATGTATATATGCATTATTACGGTGGTCACTTAGTACTGAGATAGTCATTTGAAGTTAACAAACACAATGACCACCAATGCCATACCCTATATGGTGAAGAGAATCTTGTAATATGGTTATTAGCAAGGATTATAACTTATATTATTATTTGATCATGGTTTGCAATATAGAAGCTGTAGTTATCTGTTTATTTACGGTGTCCGTGCATTGCAGGAAATTATTTATTGAGCGGAAACCGTTTCATTAAATGGGTCTGGAATTGAATATTAATTAGTTAGTATGGAATGATTTAATTATTGTGCATGACAAGTAATTATTTATTGAGCAGTAACAACTTCATTGGGGACAGCTCTACTGTTGAGTTGTCTTGCAGCTGGTGATGACCACGATTATCTCAGGTTTTGTTCTTGATTATTTATCCACAGGATGCCTATCTCGATGGTTTTTGAATTATGAATATTGTAGAAGGGACAATTGACTAAGATAGTGGTTTAAATTGGTCCTTTCGATTGGGATGTTCTGACCTTATTATGGCGAGGCTAATTACAGGCAATTTACTTTGTTTGGAATTGCTAAAAAATTTTGGATGTTGGTCTTATGTCATTGATAAGCACTTTAAAAGTTCAGATGTAATTGCAACAGTGAGTGAATTTTTCTGTTGTAAATTGAAGTTGATGAGTGGTTGCATTGTCAAAATCTTCAGGTTTTACGTGTTTTCTTGCAAATGGTGTTGGTATAAAAGATAAAAATAAAAATTGAAAGAATTTTGTGGCTTCTTGTAAATGCCTACTTGTCAATTCTGGTGATAAAAGGGCTCTTATCGGATGAATGAAAAAGGAAGTAAGGTAGGACTTGTGCAAAAAATTTGATGTTCTTTGAATTAATAAGATGATAAACTAACACCCATAGAGTGCTTGCAAGGATGGGGATTTATGGCCATGAAAAGGCTAAAGCTCCAGGATTATGATGAGTTAAATCTCATGTGTATAAAGTTATCACCAGAAGAGGGAGTGGTGATGGAGGTAGTGGTTAAAATCTACCTTGTTTTCCCCCAGGACAGCGAGGGACCATTATGCATTCTGGGGACGCCCAGATGTAAGAAATTTGGTTAAGACTCGTTCTGCACACATTAGAGGACTGTCACATGAGTTGGGGGACTATGTGAAGAGAATAACCTCTAGGCATTATGGAGGTGTGCGAGAACGGAGTGCCTCAGCTTGGTGAAGCACCCTGAAGAGCACAAAAAGGAGATACGCCTAAGAGGGGTACATGGTATCATCCTTGTGTTGGGTGGCTTGAATTGGCACTTGGTGTGCTGGGATGAAGGAACATCCAGAGAAAAGAATAATGACAAGCACCCTGAATAGCACAGAGGAGATACACGAAGGGTTGGTATCGTCCTTGTGTTGGGTGGCTTGAGTTGGTACTTGAAGTACTGTTGGCACTTGATGTGCTGGGATGGACGACATCCAAAGAAGAGAACAATGCCAGGGAAAGGTACATGCAGTACAGGTAAACTTGTACCTATATGTTATTGGCAATAGAACTGATATGTTATGAAAAATTGTATTTCCGAGTTTTACATTTCGATGATAGTATGTATGCATATGTCTAATTTTAAAATGCATGATCATGACTTGAATTACAAGCAAACAGGACGACTCAAAAGGAAAGGAAAAAGTTATTGAAGAACAAGAACACCGAGGACGGTGTTAATTTTAGGGGAAGAGGATGTAATGTCCCTCTTGTAAACCCCTAAATGCTCTATAAATTTTTGAATATTATTGTATTCGTCTTCTAGTGAGGATCCCAAGGCCAAGGCCCCACCAGTAAGACCTTGAAATTAATACATCCCAAGTTCCAAGTCAAAGGTTTAGGCCGTAGACACACCTTAAATGACAGGAAAATTGAACGTACAAGGGGAAAAGAGCATGGTTAGGGATTCCTAATTACTACAAGAATTAGCCCATAATAACTACCCTAGCCTAGCCTTCTATTGACTCCGTCACAAAGGGGATTCTATATATATATAAAGTTTAACAAGAGAAAAACCACCAAGGATTTTTCAAAAGGAACTTCGGGTAGAAGCATATATAAAGTGTACATATATATATAGATATATATGTGGGGGTGGAGCATTATTATTATGCATGAATATATATATAAAGAGTATTTATATATATATATTAAAAAAAGAGGAACCCATGTATAATATTTACACAAAGAACTTTACACACAAATCAAAGAACAATGACTGCAATGCCTTATATACTTAATTGGAGATTATGTGGAAAAACAAATTATACATATATAGAGAGATATATGTATATATTTTTGGCACATCATATATTTTATTATTATATTCCTATTGAGTGTGGAAATAAGCCATGATGGTGGAAACAGTTACTTAAAATTGCGGCCAATAACGAGGGAGACATTATGGTCTCCCCAGGGTTTAATTGACTGTCACCAAAAATGGAGGCGTTACCAAAAATTTCAGGACCATTAATTATGGAGACATTATGGTCTCCACAGGGTTTAATTGACTGTCACCAATATTGGAGGCGTTACCAGAAATTTCAGGACCATTATGGAGACATTATGGTCTCCGTAGGGTTTAATGGACTGTCGAACAATGATTGAGGGAGGAAGTTTTATAGGCAGTTGAAGGTCTTATCCCAGGGGGGGTGCTCACTAGGAGCTAAGGGGAATCCCTCGCTCTGAAATATTTTTCTGGAAAACATTTTTTTTGGATGCCGGTTCTCTGCGTTAAGGAAGGCACGCATTTGCGGCATGACGGCTGAAATGGGCAAGGACCAGCCTTGCATTTTAGTACTTGGGTTGCATAGAGGATGCGGGCAGGTGAATAAGGATGGATCTCGAAAACTTGGGTAACATATTCTTTGTCGATCTTAGTTATAGATCTGTACTTAGGTAAGCATTTTTCTTTCAGCATTATAAATCTTTACAAGTAAGATTTGAGCCTGTGTATATTTTTGACTTGACTCATTTTGAAGTCTCTGCTTGTGACTGCGTTGTGTTCTTGGATTGATTTTGAGGATCTATTTTAGATCCGAAGGCTGAACCCATCCCACTTCCGTTGGGAGAATTTTTTTTCATGCTCAACAACTTCGTTGGCTTCATTTCTACCTTTTCTATTTACTATTCATACGGATCTGAGAGGTAGAGATCCTTCCTCTTATTTCCCACCGACCCCTTATCTTAAAATCCAAGTTACTATTTTAAGAGGTGTGATTTACCTCCCTGACTCCAAACTGTTTCCTTGGTTAAACCTTTTTTATAGAGTATAATCCCCTCTGTCCTAATTCCGCATGTATTTCTCATGTTTGTATATATATATATATGGTTAACATTAGCTTAAGCCAACTAAATATAATTAGCACTTTACATGCTTAAGAATTTTTTATTAATGTGACAGCAATTGATGACAATATGTTATAAGTCACCTATTACCTAATTCAAGAACCTGCTAAGTACAGCCATATGATTGTTACTATTTAATTTTAACACCTAGTAAAAACCACAATATGACCATAAGTTAATAGTTATATTGGAAACAACGGTTGTGCTAGAAAATAAAAAATTTATCCAACACCAAGTGCATCAAAGAAGATGTCTGCAGCCTGCATTTGAATTGTCCAGAATCCAACCATTCAATGACTAAATATGGTAATGGTTGACTTCAAATTGTTGAAATTCTTGATAGATGCCTCACATTTTGATGTCTTCTCCATGCACTTATGTGCCTCTCAATTATAGAGTAAAGATCATCTTTTGATACTGCCACTTGGTGTGAATTGAAACTAAATGCATGCCCTCTATCACCATTGGTATGCTACCCAAATTAGAGTCATAGTTCATTGAAAACATCAGTTTACCTTTTGCAAGTGCAGAAACTGATTTGAATTCCAAAAGGCCTTGCTTTATATACCTAGTTAGTATTTCCTTTGTAGTGTGATTCCCTTCTAGCCATGGGAATAATCTTATCGCAAGGTATTTCTTTCCTTCTTGATCTTATATCAAGGATACTCAAATAGATGTGTTATTTATCTACATACACTCATATATGTGTTTGCATGTAGATATATACCCTTTTGTATTCTTTTTACATGGTAATTTATATGATGAATTGTGAATGGATGTGTGTATTTTCCCTGCGTCATTATTAAAGTTGAATCAAGGGACTTGGACTGCTATTCATACATCATGGATCTTTCCTATGGTAGCATCAAAATGAGAATGTTCTGCCAGCTTGTGGTGTTAAAACAACCTACAATGAAAATCATGGATGCAGTGACAATTGTGGAAATGTATATCGCATATGTGTTTTGTAATGTTAAATATCGCATATGTGATATATTGCATATGCGATATGTAACATTACAAAACGCATATGCGATATACATTTCCAAAATGCATATGCGATATATCGCGTATGCATTTTTTAGAAGTACCCAACAAATGTGTAATGCTTGATCGGAATGCCAACAACTCTTAGATGTTTTTGGAGTACACCCACAATGTCAATCATAGTAGGTCGTTCTTTAGGGGATTCGTTTACACATAGAAAACCCACACTTGTGAGTTCTCTAAGACAATTGATATTTTAATCTTCTGTAAGTGTTTGTACCAGAATGAGAGAGGGACTTTAGTAATGTATTTGATTGTTGAGTTATATACATCTATTTCCACTCTATTAATATTAAGTGAATCATATGGTTGCTTATGTATATGAATTTATTCCATATGAAAATTAATGTGGTTCATGCTCATTCTTAGCTTAATTGTAAGAATAGCTCATGGCTAGGATAAGTTAGGTAGAAATGCATTCTACATCTACAAATATATCTACATAATAGGGTCTTAAAATAGAATAAAATCACAAAAAAGCGTACACATCCAAACAACAATTGGGTCCACATAGTAGTCAAACGTGTCATCACAAATGAAAGAGGTTCTAATTGGGACCTCCGATTGGACACTCTATCCTTGTTGATGAAGGGTCATTTTTCCCTGTCAACATAACTTAAGTGGGCCAAAATGTCCACCATATCAAGAGGCATGAGCTTCCCAAATCAAAACTAAGGAGCCTAGAGTGTTGGGTAGGAAAATTTAATTATGCATAAACATCCAACCCTCCCAAATACAAATTAGTTTGGGTGGGATGATGAAAGGCCTTCCAAACTGACCCAAAGAAAGTACTAGTAGCATATAGTTGTTCCAAGCTGCATAGGCAACACAAGGAACATCCAAAATGTGCATTGGTTGAGTTGGAGGGAAACTCAACACATTTGTCACCTAATTTGAACTCCCTTTCTTATATTTAAAGACCATGTGAAACTATTGTAGGTAGGAGGCATGTTTGAGATGGAATTGTTCTTAACTCTTAGACTATGAATTCAAAATATTAAGGGATGATTATTAGTACAAAAATTGTTTTCCTTATCCAAAACATAATGGCACCATTCCTTCAAGGCCTTCGCTAGATCTCAAAATTCTTTGTCATACGTGTGGTACCTCAGATTGGCGTTTGTCAAAGTCTTGGAATGATAGTTCATGGGATGACCAACCCATTTTAATATGGCACTAGTAGCATAGTGTGAAGCATTTGTCTCAATTTCAAAGGGATATTGCGAATCCAAAAGGTGCAAAACCAATTTCAAATACAATGTAGTGTTTGAGTTCCAAGAACTCTCATCCATTAACTTTGTTAGGAAAACACAAGTGGATTGGAGAGTTGATGTAGGGGGTATGAAATGTGAGATAAATGAGTAGTAAAATGTTGATAAAAATTTAGGCCACCGATAAATACTTTTTCAAGCAATAACAATGAGGGGATGAGCCAGTTAACAAGAGCTTGCACATTGGCAAGATGAACACCTATTCCAATTTTATCAATAAGAAGTCCTAGATAGTGAATGGAGGTTTCCCAATATAATACTTTTTGTGAGTAACCTGCAATTTGTGAGTAACCTGCAATTTGTGAGTTCCAAGCAGCTTTAGTACCAAGTGCACACATAGGTTCTCTTCCTACATTTTACTAAAAATGATATTTTTTTCAAGATATATCACAATGAAAATCCTTGGATGTAGAAGAAACTTAGTCTTAAATCAATCTTATAGTTGTCACTGGAACTCATGCAAACCTAATGATGTTATCCCATTCAACAATTTCATCTTGGTAAAGAATTTGTTATCCTTGAAAATCATCATACTTTGACAAGGGATAGCAATTTTTTTGTAGTGATCTTATTAAGAGCACGAGAATCTTTGACAAGGAACCACTTCTATGCTTTTGGAATAATGAAGGAAAAGGAGCCATTAGGGGAAGAACTAGGTTGGATATGGCCAGATCCCACAAGGGATTAATCTTATGTTCTAATTCAATAACTTTATGTGGAGATAATTGGTAAGAAAGAACATTTGTATGGATGCACCAAAAATTAAATCAATGAAATATTGGATAGAACAAGTGGGGGGGAGACCCTCAAGAAGTTGAAAGGAATTTTTTTGTAAAACATGTTATTTTTTTGTAAGGGGACCACAAAAGAAGTATATCGCAAGTGCAATATTCAAAAGTAGAAAAAAAAATAAAACAAAGGCTGCGAGCTCATTTTCACAGCATCGAGACAGTGAAACAACGCAGGAGTGAAAAAATGGAGGAGCGAAAAACCGCAGGTGCGATTTGGGTTTTACGTTCTAGAGGTCGAGGCCGAGTTCGAGGTGGAGCTGAGGTGGATTGCTCCAATGGCAGGTATTTATGCTACTTCAATCCTTTTCATTTAACCTTCCATTCTTTAATTTTTTTTCATAATTTCTTTGTTTTTATAATTATTTTGAACAAATTTAAAAAAATAATTGAATGTGAAGAATCAAATAATGATTCTAAGTAAATTAACTTTAAATTTTATGTTTAAATATTAATAAACAACAAAAATGAACAACAGAATGTGGAAAACCCACCCTCTAATAACCCACAACAACCTAACCCACAACCAAACCCAAAACCGGAGGGGGAACAAGATAGAAACACACAGATTATTGCATGCTTGGCATCATTGAGGCACCTTAGCTCATCCATTAGAGGGGGGGTCATTTGAGAAATTATTTAGCCGATGCCTTGGACACAATAACAAACACAATTTCCGATGCCCAAGGAGCTCTGTACAACATTACCTCGTACAGAGAATCTAGGAGGAAATACTACTTCGATGGATTGAATCATAAAGACATCAAAGCCCTTAAAATTACTAAAGACCAGTTATTCTCATTATTCCGGGACCCCAGCACCGGATTGGTTCAACCCACCAGTCGAGCACACATTTCCATAGACTAGTGCATTGAACCAAATATAAAGGATAACTGGATGGAGCGTTGGTATATGGTCTTCGATGAAGACCCCCATGGGAATAAGGACATCCCATTTTATTTCCTTAGGAACTTGTATGTAGAATTCATCTAAGGGAAACATGTTAACTACTTCGATCTCTTAGGAAACTAGGGTGTTGTTCATGGGATGCCCCAAGATAGGGAAGGAGCCAGGATAGATCCCAACCGTGTACCACGCCCACCACACACACCAAAACCCCCTTGGGTATATCCTCCTGCAGTTCCTGTCATCGAGTATACACAAGAGGCATTACTTGACATGGCAGAGACATTGCTTGAGCATGGGACTGATATCCAAGGAAATGTAGACCAAGGGGCTGGCACTTCTACGATGGGCCCATCTACAGATCATAGAGGATATGTAGAGTCTTCATAGCGTCGTGTTACTCCACACCCTTGCACATCGTGTGGAGGCATATGCTATGGCCCTGCTTTTGACTTCCGAGATGATGGATTACTTTGCTTTGTAAGTAAAACTCATTATTTTAATATTATATTTTGTTTCATGTAAAAATATTCAATTGTTTCGCACTTTATTTCTATTTAATTATCTAACAATATTTGTGAACAAATATACAGCTGGTGTCCCATGGCACACCAGAGTCACATAGTCCGTCGATCAATGTTGAGAACATTGATGTGGCTGTCAATATTGCCTATGGGTTTGGTTCTTCACCAATAGGGGTAAGAACTATACTTGTTAATTTGTCAGCTTTATTTATATATATTTATAACTTATATATTGTAATGTATTCAATATGTATCCTAATTTTGATACTTGACATGTTTTTTGCAGGTTGCCCAGGAAGAGTATATTGTCTCGCAGCCTATTCCCTCTCATGCAGAGGTAGATTCGTAGACACAGGAATTATTTGAAATATGATTTTAATTATATATATGCTTTTAATTATGTTTCACTTTGTTTGGAAAAATGATTTTGTAACTTACATATCGCTTTGACATATATGTTACTTTATGTAGGAACCTATTATGACAGTGGTGCTTGAAGAGCACCAAACCGAGGTTGTTGTCAACCCACCTCTTCCCCCCAAACAGGTATGTATGTAGGGTTTCTTGGGATAATTTTTTGTATTCTCTTTTGTTCTACTGTGCTTGTTATTCTTTCAATGATCCTTTTTTTTGGCATTAAACTTTTAAGGTCTTAACAATCAAATCACTGCCCATAATTTCATAGTTACTGAATCTTATATCATTATTAGTGTTTAGCCTAATCAAATGTTAAATAAAATAGAAAGGCTGAAATAGACTAGCAAAAACTCTTTATTTGTTGAAAACTATGTTAAACAGAAAATATCATTGGGACATGAAAACAAAGTGTTGCACACCATTAAAGGGGTTTAAGCCACACAAAGTTTAGTTGGCTATATTCAGCCCTTGACAATCATTACAAAGTCTCGAGTGCATGATAAATTAATTGTCATGCATAAATATCTCAATCCCATTCATGCAAGATTCCTAATGTAGCTTAAATTTGTTAGTTTATATGTTGCTCATAGATCTTGCTCCATTTAGCTATGATATACTATGTGTGCGAATATACAAGATATGAAGTATAGTTGGAGGTATTTTCTTATTATTAAAAAGATTCCATGTAAACTGGAGTATGTCCTCATTGTACATGTTGTTAGAATTAGTTTCATGGCTAACTTGGCCGCATTAGGGGAGAGGATCCATTGGTGGTGCATTTCTTTACAGTAGTAATGTAGCTTAATTTTCCATATTCCCAAGCTTGTATTTCCTCCAAATACTTACCACATATACTTTGGTGTGTTATTTATCTACCATACTAGTTTTTGAGCTGTGACGAATCCAAAATGATGCCATGCCAGCCACAAGGTTCCAAGTTGTCTAGTTCTAGTGTGTTTTAGTGTATTTTTTATTGGTAAAAATACTTGAAGATTGATGTGACTTAAAGAGGATGTGGCTTAAAATGATATTTCAAATTTTCAATATTCATATTATTTCAAAATGTAGAAGAAGTTTTTTTTTAAATTAATTTTAAAGACATGAAAATATTGACAATTAGTTTGTACATAAAGTAATTTTATAAACCACTTATGGTAACTAGTTTTTTCAAGATTGAGTTCAACCAACACAATGAATATATCCACTACTAATGTAATATCCCTCCACTATGCCCTCAAATATTTGTAATTTATTGTATGAGGGTTTCTGGGTGAGGAGCTCAAGAGCCAAGGCCCCACCCGCAGAAAACCTGAAAGTTAGGTAAAAGTTTATTCACACAAAAGACATTATGATATAAATCATATCATAAGCACAAAGAAAAATTTAAAAGACAAATATTATTAATTGAGAGAACGTAGAGTATCATGAAAGAACGAAGGAAAAGTATAATATTAAATCCTCCTTATGTTTCGGGCTTTAACCCTGGCATAATTAGAAGGGAGGTTCAGCTTGAATGAGGGAAATAAAATATTCCCTGAACCTTGACAGTCGTGACCGTTTAGTGGCTGAATCCGTGGCTTGAATCTGCACCTTGATCTTGGCATGAAATAAGGAGAGGCTCAGAAAAGGAAGTAACGGCCAACAACCTTGACAGTTTTGACCTCTTAGTGGCCGAACGGTCATCTTGACCCTGGGCCTTGTTTAAAGAATTTACTGGGTGGGAGAAAGGGGGGAACCATTTCTCAAGGATTTCTAGGGAGAGCTCAATGTCTGTTGTCTCGAGAGTTCCATATAGTGCTCTTGTGCTAAGTCCGGTGGGCGTTTTCTGCCTGCACAGAAGGAACGCAAGCCTGTTTCTTCCTACTACATTGGCTCTCATCCCCCTTCCCACACTGAAAGGTAAATGAATGCAGAATCATGCTTTTCTGCCTTTCGTTTTTTTTTTTAAGTAAATGTGTGTGTGAATTTATCGTTTAACCCCCCCAGCGTGAAAACCTTTCACTGAGGCAAGGAGCCTAAGGATAGCGATAGCCTTTCTTCTTTCCTTATCGTGGTTTGTTTTGGCTTAACCTTCATCATGGATCCTTAATTCATAGGCCGGTATGAGTTTTTATCTCTCTTCTAAGCTACATAGACTTGTTTTTAATGAGTATCCATGCCTGCGTAGTATTGTTCACACCCAATGGAGTGATTACAGAGTGACTGATGTAATATTAGCCAAGATCGCCGGCTATACCCTCTAAAGATAAATTGGAATATTTCATTATGGTTGCTTTTAACTTGTATGCCAGCTCTAATGTTAGTGAACCATGAGGTGTCCCTTAGATTAACGTTTCCACACTTCACAACTCTTCAATTTCCCAGCGCCTCCTTCGAACGACCCTCAATGCTCAGTACCTTGATAGGATCAAGTTTAGAGTTGGCTCTGACTTGGGTTTTAGCAGATGCTGTAATGACTCTCTACGTATTACAAAGCATAGCTGTGCACCCTTTGTTTTACTGCACCCTGGGTAAATCGGTGAACAACCACCGTATGTTATAAGATGACAAACATTTTGGGATTCTATGACCTAGAGCGTGGCTATCGGCTTTGCTTGAAAAATAAACCTGTAGCTTGCTTTAGCAAATCAGTGATCATCCCCTATCTAGCGCTGGTCCTTTTTCTGAGAAACCATGATAGGTGCGATCCATCTAGCTGCCGGGACACCCCCTTTTAATGGTATGCCTTAGTCTAATATCTATCGCATGGTGTGTTTTCTCCCACTCGTGCCTTACTTAGAAGCATAGTCTATTGGTATAGAACCCATGCCAAGAAGGAAATTGGGGAACATCTTAGACACACTCCCGGAGTTATTGTTTTACTTTTGGTTGCAGTTGTCCCTTTACCTTCACGTTAGATTCAGTGGGAACACTGGTTTTGTTTTAAGAATATTATTCAAAGAAGGGTCCTGGCAGAAAGGCTATGTGGTTTTATCCTCTATAAGAGACCTTGCTGAAATGTTTTGCAGTTTGGTAACTGTGGATTTGTAACCTGGATTGATTACTTAATAAAAAAATTCGGGACGGTTTGGTATGGACTATCTTTGGTGGACATAACCCCAAGGTTGGGGTGAACCACGTGAACATGTTGGTCTCATTTGTATTATGATGTTGTGCTGGTTGTTTTTTTTTCTTCTGTTTACATGATAATGTTATGAATGCAGTGTAAATGCTTTAATTTGCGAAATATTAGTAAATTTTTATTTTTGCAGACTTCTTGAATGCTTTATAGCTTTAAGGTATCAGTGATATTTTACATATGGTATTAGAGCGAGGTTGAAACGCTCAGGCCTATTGGGCTCAAAACGCTCCAGCATGTTTCGTTTTGACTAACAACTGAATTTTTCTCGGTGATCGAGAGAAAGCCAACAAGTTCACACTGTTCGTCTAATCCAGGTACCTTAATTTGTACCCAATACACATGTTTATTGAGTTGTGCAGAGGAGGTTACAGTTTCAAAATCCTTTTTGGAAGGGAGAGAACTTCCTGTGTTTTGAGGAGGGGGCTTTGCGCATTGAGGAGCACTATCCTTGACATTTTATCTTTGTGTTTTTCCTGATACGATATGTGTTCCGTTAGCATCTACATTATGGCTTAGTTTGATTATTATTCTTGTTGCAAGGTATTACTCCATTAGGAAAACGCTGGTAGAACTGAATATCGGTAGCAAAATTTGTTTATCGACTTGATTCTGCTTGTGGTTGTTTTGATTTGTTTCGTTGGCATTATACATTTTGATCTCCACCAGACCCGATTGTGTGACCCTCTTCCAGTGGACTGGATCCATTGTGTTTATTTTTATTTTTATTTTTTTAATTGATTAATTGGTCAGGTGCCCTTTAATTGATATTTACAGGGTTGGCACTGGATGTTCCATTGCCTGTAATTTCTAAAATGCAGTCCATATTAGCTAGTATGGAGTTTGCAGACCAACTGTTTATAACTTGCCTTGCCTCTGGTGCATTCTCTACTAGTCTTGCTTTACCATCTAGACACTCGTGCATCTGGAACGTTTTTTTTTCCCTTACGGGCAGTGACATGATCATTGTGTTTTTGCTGCCTATCACCCAAGAGTTCATTAATTTCTTTTGAGTGGAATTATTATAAATTCTGCGTTGGTGTATATATATTAAGGAATCTTTGTGAAATATATTTAATTAAAAATTAGGGCATTCGTATTCTGGCTTTATCGTAATTAAGAGTTCTGGCATTTAGTGCATGTTATTATCATCTATATAATGGCTGCTGCTTCATGCCTATACTTCACGACTTTTATGTTCTTATGCCAAAGAACCTTCTAAGGTTCTAGTTCTTTTACTTTATTTTGAAAAGTGCCTTTATAACGATTTTGTTACATTTTGAATGTATATATGAAGATATTCCGATGCAAGTGCATTTATAAATCGAGTTTATTAAGACATTTTTATTGCGGTTGCAGTGGAGGAAGATATTACAATTGAAGGTAGGTAGCTTTGGCTGTTTTATTGTTAGGCATTTATTTATATATCATAACCTACTCCATCTGTCTTTATTTACCTGAATTTATTGAATAAAATGGGTGTGGTTGCGACTTGGATTGATATTTTCTCTTTGTGCTGAAAAACGCTGTCTAAATTTGATGTGCAAATGTGAAACCATAGTTGGAGTTGTTAATTAAAAAAAACACTGCCTATTCTTGATGTGCAAGTGTTAAATGATGGATGAGATGTTAATTTTGAAAACTGTGTGTAGTTTTGATGTTCAAATACTTATTAAGACTCTGCAAGTCATTTTGTGTTTGGTTCTTGCCTACAATGCCATCGACCATGTAGTATTTGGAGGGTGTTATCTCTGCCTGTAAGATGATATAAGGCATTGGGTAGCTCTTAAATACAGAAAATAAGTTTTTAGGGTTCACACCTACTCGTCTACTGTAGACTAGCTATGGTGAGAGATTTTCGTTTTCACTAGTTTTGATGCCTCTCATTTTTATTCTTCTTCATATGCATTTGTCAAAGCTGAAATGGGCTTAAGTTTGTTTTTAGAGTTCGGGGTAATTTATTATTGTTGGTGTTCATCAGGGGTATTTTACACATGGTATCGAGTGCATAAAGAGCCTGTTGTAGGGTTAGTATCTGAATGTAAATCTATTATCATGTTCTGTGAAATTCTTTGTTTTGACGTTGTGCGTTATGCTTGAAGTTTCATATCCTGATCAACATATATTATGCTTGAGATTTGCAAATAGGGAATTTATATGCCTATACTGCAATTTCATATCTAAAAATCGATAAGGGTTGTATTTGCGTTTTCTTTTATTAGGGATGTAATTATACGCTAGGCTTGAAATTTCATAACCGAATCAATATATATATAATTCTTGTGATTTTGTACAATATGGATTTTATATGCATATGCTGTGATTTCATATCTGAAATCAAAAAGGACTCTATTTGCGATTTTACATCCAGCATATGTGGGCATTATGTCTATAATTTCATATTTGTATCAACATATGTATACCTGTGATTGGAGTTTATATGCCTATGATGTGATCTAATATCTGAAATCGATATGGATTTTATTTGTGATTTTTTTATTTATTCGGAATGTGTGTGGGTTGTGTCTGCACAAATGTGTTTTTCTTTATTTATTACGCTTGGGTTCTCATTTGCTTAAGATTACATTTGGGGCTGCTCTACCTTCTAAATCAATTTGGATTTTGTGTACATCTGCGTTTGATTTATCATGCATGTGTTATTATAAATTGAGGAATGCAATTTGGGGTTTTGGATTGATCTGAAAAACATTTTTACCATTCTCACACATAATGGTGCTGTGCTATAATTCCTATTTTTAATATAAGCAGCCTCTCGAGATCGGAGAACTATAGAAGCAAATCCAATTAGCTAGTATTCGGAGACATTTTCATTAATGTACCCTCGATAGGTTATGTTCCTTGTGTTACTTGTTACTTGTTGGCAATGTACCAGGTATAGATTTCACATAAGCGTTTTTACAAAGTTTAAGTGCATAATATCAGTTAAATATTCCATCATACATTTCGGTAGGTAAAATGATGCTACTAAATGTTTTGGGAATTATTGTTTAAATACTCGATAAGTTAGTAGGAAATTGTACCTTATATTGAAGTTTGATGAAAGGCTCGATGGTGTCGATATTATGGTATTAGTATGCAAGTGGATGGTAGTAACTAATGTTATATAAATTTGTAGCAGTGTTAGTATACAAATATATATTCATTCAAGAATCAATACTATATGTTTAAACATTGCAAAGAGTATTATTTGAATAATATAGCCTCTTTTGTGCAAACTAATTTTGTTGATTTGAGTGGTTTAAGGTTTCAGTATTACTCTCTAATTTGCTCGTAGTTGAAGAAGGTTTGAACAGCTGAGCACGCCAGCCATTAGGATGGCATGGTAGGAAATTTCCAATAGCATTTCCAGAGACCAACTTCATTGGGGACAGCTCTACTGTTGAGTTGTCTTGCAGCTGGTGATGACCACGATTATCTCAGGTTATGTTTTTGGTTATTTATCCGCAGGATGCCCATCTCGGTGGTTGAAATTATTTTAATTATGGATATTTTAGAAGGGACAATTTAACTAAGATAGTTGTTTAATTGATCTTTTCGATTGGCATTTTCTGACCTTATTGTGGCAAGGCTAATTGCAGGCAATTTATGTTGTTTAAGAATTGCTAACAGATTTTGGATGTTGGTCTTATGGCATTGACAAAGCACTTAAAAGTTCAAATGTAGTATATATAAAATTGCAGCTATGAGTGAATTTTTCTATTATAATAAATTGAAGTTAATGAGTAATTGCATTGTCAAAATTCTCAAGTTTTATGCAAGTGGTGTTAGTATAAGAAAATGAAAAGATTTTGTGGCTTCTTGTAAATGCCTTCTTGTCAATTATGGTGATAAAAGGCTCTTATTGGATGAATGAAAAATGAAGTAAAGCATGACTTATGATTTTGATGTTCTTTGATTTGATAAAATGATGAACTAACACCCATAGAGTGCTTGCAGGCATGGAAAATTATGGCCATGAGAAAAGGCTAAAGCTCTAGGACTATGATGAGTTAAATCTCATGTGTATAAAGTTATCACCAGAAGAGGGAGTGGTGATGGAGGTAGTGGTTAAAATCTACCTTGTTTTCCCCCGGGCTAGCGAGGGACCATTATGCATTCTGGGGACGCCCAGATGTAAGACAATTGGTTAAGACTCGTTCCGCACACATTAGAGGACTGTCACATGAGTTGGGGGACTCTGTGAAGAGAATAACCTCTAGGAGCTATGGAGGTGTGCGAGAACGGAGTGCCTCAGCTTAGTGAAGCACCCTGAAGAGCACAAAAACGAGATACCTCTAAGAGGGGTACAGGGTTTTGTCCTTGTGTTGGGTGGCTTGAATTGGCACTTGGTGTGCTGGGATGAAGGAACATCCAGAGAAAAGAATAATGACAAGCACCCTGAATAGCACATAGGAGATACACGAAGGGTTGGTATCATCCTTGTGTTGGGTGGCTTGAATTGGTACTTGGAGTATTGTTGGCACTTGACATACTGGGATGGAGGACATCCAAAGGAAGGAACAATGCGGAAAAAGGTATGTGCATTGTAGGTAAACTTGTACCGATGAGGTAATATGTTGATTAATTAACAGATAGAACTGACAGGTAATCGGTTGATTATGTGGATTTCTAGCATTGACATTATTGATATAATGGGATTTCAATGCTTGTAGTCATGTTTTTATTGATGTATCAATTGCATTATGGAAAATAATTGCTTAATATGACACCAATGAACCATAGAAAAATTGCAGATTGCAAAAGAATCTATGAATTTTGTTTAAATTGAATTGTGATTTGGACATGAAGTACTGAAAGGACTAAATTATAGATATGATACTGCAAAAGACTTGCTAAGTATGTTGCATAATGAATTGACTCTTATTGATGAAATTTGGGTAGACCCGATTTTTGCAGGTCATACGAACCCACAAGGATCAGAAAGTAAATAGAGATCCGAGCAAGGCAAGAAAAGATGACTCCAGAGAAGAATAAAAGTTTTAGAAAACAGAAAACACCGAGGATGGTGCTCTTTATTTTAGGGGGGAAGGATGTAATATCCCTCCCCTATGCCCTGGAATATTTGTAATTTATTGTATGAGGGTTTTTGGGTGAGGTGCTCAAGAGCCAAGGCCCCACCTGCAGAAAACCTGAAAGTTAGGTAAAAGTTTATTCACACAAAAGAAATTATGATATAAATCATATCATAAGCACAAATAAAAATTTAAAAGACAAATATTATTAATTGAGAGAACGTAGAGTATCATGACAGAAAGAAGGAAAAGTATAATATTAAATCCTCCTTATGTTTCGGGCTTTAACCCTGGCATAATTAGAAGGGAGGTTCACCTTGAATGAGGGAAATAAAATATTCCCTGAACCTTGACAGTCATGACCGTTTAGTGGCTGAACCGTGGCTTGAATCTGCACCTTCATCTTGGCATGAAATAAGGAGAGGCTCAGAAAAGGAAGTAACGGCCAACAACCTTGACAGTTTTGACCTCTTAGTGGTCGGACAGTCGTCTTGACCCTGGGCCTTATTTAAAGAATTTATTGGGTGGGAGAAAGGGGGGAACAATTTCTCAAGGATTTTGAGGGAGAGCTCAATGTCTGTTGTATCGAGAGATCGAGATATTTCTCTTTTGCTAAGTCCGGTGGGCGTTTTCTGCCTGCACAGAAGGAACGCATACCTGTTTCTTCCTACTACGTTGGCTCTCATCCCCTTGCCCACACTGAAAGGTAAATGAATGCAGAATCATGCTTGTCTTCCTTTCGTTTTTGTTTTGAAGTAAATGTGTGTGTGAATTTATCGTTTAACCCCCCCAGCGTGGAAACGTTTCACTGAGGCATGGAGCCAAAGGATAGCGATAGCCTTTCTTGTTTTCTTATCGTGGTTTGTTTTGGATTAACCTTCATCATGGATCGTTAGTTCATAGGCCGGTATGATTTTTTACCTCTCTTCTAAGCTATATCGACTTGTTTTTAACGAGTATCCACACCTGCGTAGTATCGTTCACACCCAGTGGAGCGATTACAAAGTGACTGATGTAATATTAGCTAAGATCACTGACTGTACCCTCTGAATATAAATTGGAATATTTCATTATGGTTGTTTTTAACTCGTATGCTAGCTCTAATGTTAGTCAACCATGAGGTGTCCCTTAGATTAACGTTTCCACACTTCACAGCTCTTCAATTTCCCAGTGCCTCCTTCAAACGACCCTCAATGCTCAGTACCCTGATAGGATCGAGTTTAGAGTTGGCTCTGACTTGGGTTTTAGCAAATGCTGTAACCACTCTCTGCGTATTACAAAGCATAGCTATGCGCCCTTTGTTTTACTGCACCCTTGGTAAATCAGTGAAGAACCACCATATGTTATAAGATGACAAACATTTTGGGATTCTATGACCTAGAGCGTGGCTGTCGGCTTTGCTTGAAAAATAAACCTGTAGCTTGCTTTAGCAAATCAGTGCTCATCCCCTATCTAGCTGCTGGGACGCCCCCTTTTAATGGTATGCCTTAGTCTGATATCTATTGCATGGTGTGTTTTCTCCCACTCATGCCTTACTTAGAAGCATAGTCTGTTGGTATAGACCCCATGCCAAGAAGCAAATTGGGGAACATCTTAGACACACTCCCAGAGTTATTGTTTTACTTTTGGTTGCAATTGTCCCATTACCTTCACGTTAGATTCAGTGGGAACACTAGTTTTGTTTTAAGAATATTATTCAAAGAAGGGGCCTAGCGGAAAGGCTATGTGGTTTTATCCTCTATAAGAGACCTTGCTGAAAGGTTTTGCAGTTTGGTAACTGTGGATTTGTAACCTGGATTGATTACTTAATAAAAAAATTCCGGACGGTTTGGTCTGGACTATCTTTGGTGGACATAACCCCAAGGTTGGGGTGAACCAGGTGAACATGGTGGTCTCATTTTTATTATGATGTTGTGCTGGTTGTTTTTTTCTTCTTCTGTTTACATGATAATGTTATGAATGTAGTGTAAATGCTTTAATTGGCGAAAGATTAATAAAGTTTTATTCTTGCAGACTTCTTGAATGCTTTATAGCTTTAAGGTATCAACGGTATTTTACAACTAATCACCCCATATCCACTACTGGTCACCTTGTTTCATCACTGGCTCCTTTCCACTAGGTATTTGGAAGGAGTAAAACAAAAATATTAAACTTGAAATGCTAAGAAATTTATACACGAATATATTAAGTACCACTAATCCACTCTACATGTATGTTAGGATTCCAATTCGCATAGTTAAATGATGGGACACTATTGGCTTGTAGTTTGTCTAGTTTGGGAGGTATATTTTGGACATGTGATTCTTGATTCCATTTGTGCAAATAAATCAACCCATGTACTAATGTGACCACCAAAAACTTCAAAATAGACTTAATAATTCTTGACATTTGGGTTCGTTTGATACTACACTCTTTCATTGACCATTTCCACATTGTACAATATTATATAGTTCTTCCAAAACCATCGATACCTCTTGATCCATCCTCTCTTTGGCTTCACAAAAATCACTAACTTCAAAAAATTCTCCTTAGATTTTCCTACCCACAATCATTATTCTCAATATGGATTTCTATATCCAACTCAAGATTCAATACCCATAGGTATTCACAAAAAATGATACTGCTAATCTAAGTCTTGTAATAAAAAGGTGAACTCCCTATACCAACATGTGTTCCATCTCAAATACTTCGAGGTATATAAATGCATCAATGTGCCTATAATACCTCGAACACAACATCCACTCAAAATCTAGTTACATAATGATCCCAAGATCATCTCAAATACCTCTAGGAAGACATGTACATTAGTTCCTTCTAATCTCTTAGAACATGTCAAATACCCACAACATACACTTGTGCATAGACATTTCTGTCATTACAAATAATTATGGGTATGCAAATGCATTGACATGCCTATAGTCCCCCTCATATCATCTCTAATATTGGTAGCCAAAAAAATGCACCAATGTGCATGTAATCTTTCTAAACATCAGAAATATGTACATGCATACAAATGGTGTGTTTGTCATTAGGTTAAAATTATTTCATTGGAATAACAAAAAGCAGAGTATTTTGTTTATTTAATGCAAATAGGTCAAATGGAGGAGGGAAGGGGAGGCCCAACAAAAAACATTTAATATATATGCCAAATGGTAGTTCATCATTTTCCTTCCAGGTAGTATATATGTCTCTGATTCACTATTTGATATGAAATTGACATATAATATATATGCTACTTTATATGCAGGCCCCTAGTGAGGCACCGGTGCTTGAAGAGCACCAAACCGGCGGCCCACCGTTCACGAGCCAGCAGGTATGTTTATGTAGATTTCTTTCTTTGTACGTTTGTGTACACATCTCAAGATCAAGTAACATTCAATATGTATCCTAATTTTGACATGTAACATGTTTTATGTAGGTTTCCCATGATGACTATATTGTCTCGCAGCCTATTCCCTCTCATGCAGAGGTAGATTCACAGACACAGGTATTATTTGAAATATACTTTTAATTATATACATGCTTTTAATTATGTTTCGATTTGTTTGGAAAAATCATTTTGTAACTTACATATCGCTTTGACATATATGTTACTTTATGTAGGAACCTGTTGTGACAGTGGTGCTTGAAGAGCACCAAACCGAGGTTGTTGTCAACCCACCACTTCCCCCCAAACAGGTATGTATGTTTTTCTTTCTTTGGTAGTTCATCATTTTCCTTCGAGGTAGTATATATGTCTCTGATTCACTATTTTATATGAAATTGACATATATATATGCTACTTTATATGCAGGACCCTAGTGAGGCACCGGTGCATAAAGAGCATCAAACTGGCGGCCCACCGTTGACGAGCCAGCGGGTATGTTTATGTAGATCACTTTCTTTGTACGTTTGTGTACATATCTTGATCAAGTAATATTCAATATGTATTCTAATTTTGACATGTAACATGTTTTATGTAGGTTGCCCATGATGAGTATATTATCTCGTAGCCTATTCCCTCTCATGCAGAGGTAGATTCGTAGACACAGGTATTATTTGAAATATGCTTTTAATTATATATATTCTTTTAATTATGTTTCACTTTGTTTGGAAAAATAATTTTGTAACTTACATATCGCTTTGACATATATGTTACTTTATGTAAGAACATGTTGTGACAGTGGTTCTTGAAGAGCACCAAACCAAGGTTGTTGTCAACCCACCTCTTCCCCCCAAATAGGTATGTATGTTTCGCTTTCTTTGGTAGTTCATCATTTTCCTTCCAGGTAGTATATATGTCTCTGATTCACTATTTTATATGAAATTGACATATATATATATATATATATATATATATATGCTACTTTATATGCAGGCCCCTAGTGAGGCACCGATGCGTGAAGAGCACCAAACCAGCGGCCCACCGTTGACAAGCCATTATGTATGTTTATGTAGATCGCTTTCTTTGTACGTTTGTGTACATATATTGATCAAGTAACATTCAATATGTATCCTAATTTTCACATGTAACATGTTTTATGCAGGTTTCCCATGATGAGTATATTGTCTCGCAGCCTATTCCCTCTCATGCAGAGGTAGATTCATAGACACAAGTATTATGTGAAATATGCTTTTAATTATAAATGATTTTAATTATGTTTCTCTTTGTTTGGAAAAATCATTTTGTAACTTACATATCGCTTTGACATATATGTTACTTTATGTAGGAACCTGTTGTGACAATGGTGCTTGAAGAGCACCAAACCGAGGTTGTTGTCAACCCACCTCTTCCCCCCAAATAGGTATGTATGTTTCGCTTTCTCTGGTAGTTCATCATTTCCCTTCCAGGTAGTATATATGTCTCTGATTCACTATTTTATATGAAATTAACATATATATGCTACTTTATATGCAGGTCCCTAGTGAGGCACCGGTGCGTGAAGAGAACCAAACCGGTGGCCCACCGTTGATGAGCCAACAGGTATGTTTATGTAGATCACTTTATTTGTGCATTTGTGTACATACATATCTTTCTTTGATTTGGTGCTTGAAGAAACCCAAATTGGTGACCCTCTCCCCCCCAAGGTACATGTATATTTGTTGACATTGGCATATATATATATATATATATATATGCAGCCTAATAGTGAGCAAGTGGTGCAAGAAGAGCACCCAATCAGGGTAGCTGTTAGTGAGGCACCAGGACCCCCGATTACTTACTCACGTACAGTAAGTGGAAATGTTATTTTCGTTTCAAGGAATTTGAACAAATGTATATAGAATTTTTAAATTTTGGTAAATTAACTTACAAATGTTGGTTTTTCTGCAGTCTCCACTGATGAGACCTATCCCTCTTGTTTAGTGATAGGGATCACCAGTGAGCAATCGCAAAAGAAATCTCAACTTCTCCGAAGACTCTAGCAGTGGCAACAAAACAGGGGATAACTAGAAAAAATGTATAGGAGGCATGTACATAGATTTATCTTTTTGTTCATATGTGTACACATAGATGTACTTTTTGATCCACTATTTTGTATTATGGCCATGTCGCATGGCAATTTTTGTACAACGTTATTGCTATATACATATATATAATATAAAGAAAGGTTCAAATTTATACATGTATATATGGTTGACTTGATCTTGGAACATGATATCATGGTTGACTTGGTCTTGGAATATGATATGTGTGCATGACCAATGTGATATATAATGATATGTGTGGTTCGTGCATGTATGCTAACTTAAATGAATTTCCAATTTACTTAAAGGAAGAATTTAAACGACTCATCAACTTTTTAAAATCATACAATTCTAACATGTACAATAACACATATACCCTAATTTACACACAGTAACACACACTACCATACTAAATACAATTCTAACATGTACACACAATAACATACTCTACATTACCCTACGACAAGTTAACATCATACCATAAAGCAAATCTCATGACTTACCGTACATTACCCTACCTTGTTCTGTCTCATAAAGCATATGTCTCATGAACTCCATGATTACGCACCAAACCCTAGTTGGACATCTCATACCTTGTCTCAAGACCCTAATTCCAGAGCATGCAACTTGGTGACTCATCAACTCATCAAATTTTTAACATCATACAATTCTAACACATGTACAATAACATATATACCTTAATTTACACACAGTAACACACACTAACATACTATATACAATTCTAACATGTACACACAATAACATACTCTACATTACCCTACGACAAGTTAACATCATACCATAAAGCACATCTCATGACTTACCCTACATTACCCTACCTTGTTCCGTCTCATAAAGCACATGTCTCATGACTTGCATGATTACGCACCAAACCCTAGTTGGACATCTCATACCTTGTCTCAAGACCCTAATTCTAGAGCATGCAACCTGGTGACTCATCAACTCATTAACTTTTTAACATCATAGAATTCTAACACATGCACAATAACATATATACCCTAATTTACACACTGTAACCCACGTTAACATACTAGATAAAATTCTAACATGTACACACAATAACATACTCTACATTACCCTACGACAAGTCAACATCATACCATAAATAACATCTCATGACTTACCCTACATTACCCTACCTTGTTCCATCTCATAAAGCACATGTCTCATGACTTGCATGATTACACACCAAACCCTACTTGGACATCTCATACCTTGTCTCAAGACCCTAATTCAAGACCATGCAACTTGGTGACTCATCAACTCATTAACTTTTTAACATCATACAATTCTAACACATGTACAATAACATATATACCCTAATTTACACACAGTAACACACACTAACATACTAGATACAATTCTAACATGTACACACAATAACATACTCTACATTACCCTACGACAAGTCAACATCATACCATAAAGCACATCTCAAAACTTACCCTACATTACCCTACCTTGTTCCGTCTCATAAAGCACATGTCTTATGACTTGCATGATTACACACCAAACCCTAGTTGGACATCTCATACCTTGTCTCAAGACCCTAATTCCAGACCATGCAACTTGGTGACTCATCAACTCATCAACTTTTTAACATCATACAATTCTATCATTGTACAATAACATATATACCCTAATTTACACACAGTAACACACACTAACATACTAGATACAATTCTGACTTGTACACACCTATTAACATACTCTACATTACCCTACAACAAGTTAGCATCATACCATAAAGCACATCTCATGACTTACCCTACATTACCCTACCTTGTTTCGTCTCATAAAGCACATCTCATGTCTTGCATGATTACGCACCAAACCCTAGTTGGACATCTCATGTACCTTGTCTCAAGACCCTAATTCCACAGCATGCAACTTGGTGACTCATCAACTCATTAAATTTTTAACATCATACAATTCTAACACATGTACAATAACATATATACCCTAATTTACACACAATAACACACACTAACATACTAGATACAATTCTAACATGTACACACAATAACATACTCTACATTACCCTACGACAAGTCAACATCATACCATAAAGCACATCTCATGACTTACCCTACATTATCCTACCTTGTTCTTTCTCATAAAGCACATGTCTCATGACTTGCATGATTACACACCAAACCCTAGTTGGACATCTCATACCTTGTCTCAAGACCCTAATTCCAGACCATGCAACTTGGTGACTCATCAACTCATCAAATTTTTAACATCATACAATCCTAACATGTACAATAACATATATACCCTAATTTCCACACAGTAACACACACTAACATACTAGATACAATTCTGACATGTACACACAATTTAACATACTCTACATTACCCTACGACAAGTTAACATCATACCATAAAGCACATCTCATGACTTACCCTACATTACCCTACCTTGTTGCATCTCATAAATCACATCTCGTGACTTGCATGATTATGCACCAAACCCTAGTTAGACATCTCATGTACCTTGTCTCAAGACCCTAATTCCAGAGCATGCAACTTGGTGACTCATCAACTCATTAAATTTTTAACATCATACAATTCTAACACATGTACAATAACATATATACCCTAATTTACACACAGTAACACACACTAACATACAGGATACAATTCTAACATGTACACACAATAGCATACTCTACATTACCCTACGACAAGTCAACATCATACCATAAAGCACATCTCATGACTTACCCTACATTACCCTACCCTGTTCCGTCTCATAAAGCACATGTCTCATGACTTGCATGATTACACACCAAACCCTAGTTGGACATATCATACCTTGTCTCAAGACCCTAATTCCAGACCATGCAACTTGGTGATTCATCAACTCATCAACTTTTTAACATCATACAATTCTAACATGTACAATAACATATAAACCCTAATTTACACACAGTAACACACACTAACATACTAGATACAATTCTCACATGTACACACAATATAACATACTCTACATTACCCTACGACAAGTTAACATCATACCATAAAGCACATCTCATGACTTGCATGATTACGCACCAAAGCCTAGTTGGACATCTCATACCTTGTCTCAATACCCTAATTCCAGAGCATGCAACTTGGCGACTCATCAATTCATTAACTTTTTAACATCATACAATTCTAACAGATGTACAATAACATATATACCCTAATTTACACATAGTAACACACACTAACATACTAGATTCAATTGTAACATGTACACACAATAACATACTCTACATTACCCTACGACAAGTCAACATCATACCATAAAGCACATCTCAAGACTTACCCTACATTACCCTACCCTGTTCCGTCTCATAAAGCACATGTCTCATGACTTGCATGATTACACACCAAGCCCTAGTTGGACATCTCATACCTTGTCTCAAGACCCTAATTCCAGACCATGCAACTTGGTGACTCATCAACTCATCAACTTTTTTACATCATACAATTCTAACCTGTACAATAACATATATACCCTAATTTACACACCGTAACATACTAGATACAATTCTGACATGTACACACAATTGAACATACTCTACATTACCCTACGACAAGTTAACATGATACCATAAAGCACATCTCATGACTTACCCTACATTACCCTACATTGTTACCCTACTTGCATGATTACGCACCAAACCCTAGTTGGAAATCTCATACCTTGTCTCAAGACCCTAATTCCAAAGCATGCAACTTGGTGATTCATTAACTCATTAACTTTTTAACATCATACAATTCTAACACATGTACAATAACATATATATATACCCTTTTTTACACACAGTAACACACACTAACATACTAGGTACAATTCTAACATGTACACACAATAACATACTCTACATTACCCTATGACAAGTCAACATCATACCCTAGTTGGACATCTCATACCTTGTCTTGACCCTAGTTAAATGTATATATATATTAAACTAAAAACATCAAGAAATGTAAATTTCAACAACTCGAGAACTTGTTATTTTCCGAACTAAATTTGGTGGTGTCTAAAGACACCATTCTTGGCGCCTCCAATGTGCCGTAGATGGTGTTTGTATCCTAGGCACACCAAAGGCTAGACATTAGTAACATCATAAGAAAGAAAAAAGAACCCAATGAAAATGTGCAAACATGGTTTAAATAACGCACCTGACAATGCACTCATACAAGTAGGCCATCCAGATCATCTCTTGTGCCGATAGTGTCCATCAATCTTTCGTGCTCTATATGAGGTAGCAAGTATCATACATGTGACCTATTTTTGTGAGCAAGTGTGTGGAGCTTGATGTTTGTACCAACTACTAGGTTGGTGAAGTGGTATACAATAGCTCCTGGTCTATAATCCTGATATACATACCCACCCTTCCTTTTTTGTTGTGCTGCAAGTGTCAAGCACTCCCCTTTTATAACCATCGAGCCGGTTCGGAATTCAATATTTTCATCATCTGTAATAGGTTCTAGAAGGGTTTGTTTCCCCTCTAAGCAACGTGCCAACCAATAGTCAGAACCCCATTCATTATTTTTTGGGGAAACCACTACATATATCTGACTTGTGAAAAGAAATAGGTCGAGTTAACAATTTACATTTTGTAAATAAGGTCTTGCATATCTAATTTCTACATAAATTAAATTATACAAAGGTCGAGTAAAAAATTTACATAGGGGGTCATTTTCTTATTTAGGTACTACTCATGTACCTGCTTGTATGAGATCTGACATGTGATCATAGTCTCTAGAAATATGTGTCTGATCATCTTCCAAATGGTCTATTTCATTGCCCCCATTGAAATTGGTACCAAGTGTCACTCATTCCCATGTATCAACGATATCAGTATGCTCACAATCATCCCATTCACCGATGCTACAAGAACTGCAAAAGAAAGCCTTCAATCTTGTCTAAACTTGTAGGGCCGAGTTGTCTAAGCTTCTAATTGAATGAAACTATCGAGTTCCATGCACTGTGTTCACCCGAGGTGTTTGTGATCGGTCCACATTTGTAACCTCCCAGAATATTCTTCGCACTAAGTGTTTCCTTGTTGCTTGTTCTCCCATGACAGATGCACACCATTGGACTATAGATGCTGCGTCTCGAAGGCGAGCACCTGTAAACTTCATCTTTTCCCTTCGAAGGGTAGTTTTAATGAATGCACCAGCAACATCGTGCTCTCCTTTTCCATGACCAGTTTCAAAGTAGTTCCATACATGTGGCACCTTGTATTTTAGGTGCAACAAACACAACCATTCAAATACACGTGCATTCTTGAACTGTCCAGCACAACCATCTGACCAAATGATATGACGATAAAATGGTATATCCACACCTATCACGTGGTCATAGAATAATTTAAATCAATGTTGCACGTAATGGATATCATGGGTCCGGTCGTCACTTATGTAGAAGTGACTTTCTTTCAGTATCACACGTTTCTCTTCACTCCTATCTTTCCCATGTCGATACGTGATATGAACCATTATGCTCACCTGCTCTGAGTGATAGTATTGACTTTGAATTTCATTTTGTGGTTGTAGGGTGTAATTTTCAGCAAAGTCAAGCACTGATAGTATTGTTCTGAGAGGGAAGGTGTCCTGACATATTATGAATTTCTCATATTGCCACCGTGCCATATCGACATGTTGAATGTACTGTTGGATCTTTCCATGAAACTCTGGAATAAAATCACATACTCGAACCTGGTACATGAATATTAATATGTCAATAAACCACATAAAAAAATGTGTCTGTACACGTGAATATTAATTTGTCAATATTCAAGAATTTACCTGTGAAGTCACCAATTTAATCTTCCTGCTTTCTTTCCCATCATTTAGCTGATATGTCTCATACTGATAGTTCTGCTTCTCAACAATTGCATTCCTGAATGCTTGATCTTCACTTTCATGGATGCAATCAGACCATAAGGATAGCCCACCACAATTTTTGCAAGAACCTCCTACACATTGTTTTAAGTAATGTGTCTGCCCATCTTGCCTCGGACACATGAGGCTATGGATGAAATCTCTGGATGAAATTGGTGGTACTGTACTTGAGCATTCCTGCACATGGTTAGGATGCAAAAAACGATGTATATGTGAAAATGTATGGTAATATAGGTCAAACTCTATGTGGTATCTACAACAACAAGTGTTCCACATGGTATCGATTCTAACATACCAAGGCTTGCATTTTTCAAAAGATCTTTGCCCGAGCCTTAGCTCTACATGGGAAACTTTAAACATTTCAAACAGTTGAGTTTGTTTCATGTCAAGATAATGATTAAAATGAGGTTCAGTGTGATGAGAACCCCTACAATGTTTTAACACATCCTTCGTGTTAGAAGAAGGCCTAGTGTTATCATGCCAAAACGTTTGCACTAGGCTCTTCACTGCTTCGACTAACTTCATGTCTTTGTGGGGAATTCTACCGCTAAATGCCCATAATTTTTCCATTTGTCCCTCTACATCAAGGTTGTCTCTTCTTGCTGAATATTTTTTAAGAGTCGTTGGATGTAAAGGAACAATTTATGATGTGCATTTAAGTAAACGACGTTGCCTTGTGGATCTACATACAATTGATTCAGCCAATACACGACGAGCCACATTACAATATTTTGAAAGAGTCTTTTTACCAATCGATGTGAATGCAGTAGCAAGAGATTTAACAATGTGATTACTTGATTCCATATTCTTCATTGTTGTTATGCCTAAATTTCTTCTAACAGTTGCCATATTTCTAGATTTAAGCAAAGCTAAAAATAGTTGGCATTTACCAGCTTCGGATTTGTTATCAAAATATTGCTTCATTATTTGAGAAGAATGACGAATGATAGTGCGTTTAGCCACCTTACCTTCCATGGAAGTCAATCCGCTCTTGTCCACTTGTATTCGTTTAGGAGTTCTCTTTCGTTTTGATGCAAAATTTCTTTCCGTTTGAAATATTGGAGTGACGTTTACATCCACTACCAGATCACAACTTCGATTAGGAGATTGAACCACCGAACATGGTTGTTGCTAAGTCAGATTTGCATCGGGAGTAACATAATTATTGAACTGTTTAGAAGATTGACCGTCTACTAATGGATGAATAATATCAACTTTCGTATAACCAGCTTCTTTCAATGTTGCATATTCCCCCAGGCTAGCGAGGGACCACTATCCATTCTGGGGACGCCTAGATCTAAGACATTTGGTTAAGACTCATTCCGCACACATTAGAGGACTGTCACATGAGTGGGGGGACTCTGTGAAGAGAATAACCTCTAGGAACTGTGGGGGTGTGCGAGAACGTAGTGCCTCATCTTGGTGAATCACCCTGAAGAGCACAAAAGGAGCCTATGAGGGTATCATCCTTGTGTTGGGTGGCTTGAATCGGTACTTGGAGTACTGTTAGCACTTGGTGTGCGGGGATGGAGGAACATCCACAAAAAATAATAATGATAAAGCACCTTGAATAGCACAAAGGAGATACACGAAGGGTTGGTATCGTCCTTGTGTTGGGTGGCTTGAATTGGTACTTGGAGTACTGTTGGCACTTGGTGTGCTGGGATGGAGGACATCCAAAGAAAGGAACAATGCGGGAAAATGTATGTGCATTATAGGTAAACTTGTACCGATGATGTAATATGTTCATTTATTGATAGATAGAACTAACAGGTATATTGGAGCCACTGTGGATTATGAAAATTGTACAATTAGATTTCTAGATTGTCTCAATGTCAATGCTGGTAGTCATGTTTTATTAATGTAGTAGACATGCATATATATGCTTAAAATGCAGGTTTGGTGACCTAATACCACCTATCAAGAGGGATTAAATACTATTAAAACAAGCATTAAGAACCTGAAGAAGAAAAGGAGACGAGGCTGGAAAAACTGGTAACACCGAGGACGATGTTAATTCAAGTGGGAGAGGATGTAACATCCCTCGCCACGTCGACCTAGATCTCACAGTGTAAGTAAATATCACTGTAAGTATCAACTATAAACCTCTGTCAAGTTGTGCTTATAATTGATAAGGTTAACAACTGAAAGATTCGAATGACTAAAATGACATTTGGCGACGAACCCACTAGGGGGAAAGGGCTTTCCGGAAAAGGGCAACTGAGAAACTCAATGAATAACTTTTTGTGTGCTTGTAAATACTAAGAGAATAAGGAGTAGTGTTTAATCACTAGCATGGTAGTCTTTGGTATATAAAGTGGAGTCGATTAAGAAAGACAATGCTTTAATTAATAAAACAAGGGAACCATGAAACGGTTGAAGTATGGAGAGCTAACTCCTATATTAATTTACATAATGCCTTATGTATAGTTAAAAAGCTCTTTTATACTACATTATATATATGCTAAAATAATTCAAGGCTCTTATGAAAATTACTCTTTAACAGATATATATTTATATATATTAAAGAGATAGCACAATGGGATACAATTGTAAGAAAAGCATATTGATACAGAACCTTTATTAAAGGAAAAACCTTTAGAAATCTTAATCCTTTCCCTTCATATATTGTGGAGCATCATATTATGCTATATGTATAGATATAGAGAATGGGATATTATTTGGCATTATTTTTAAATGTGTGGATAATGTGGTAATACGTAGTTTTGAGAACTTTATATTTTAAAAAATGGGAATGTGCCACTTCTTTCCCAAATGATCTCCACCTTTAAAAAGGGTTAAAATAGTTAAATGGAAAGGGCAGTACAAATAAAGAAAAAAGCTAAGATGAATAATTAGAAAGGTTGATTATACTAAAAGTAAAAGCTAAGTTGAATAATTAGAAAGGTAAAATATACTAAAAGAGAAGGGATTTTGGTTGCAAAGTTAATGGAAATATCGTCGATCCCACATGCATGGGAATAAAATAATTTGAGAGCCCTGCAACCTTTTTAAGGAAGTTAAAAAATACAAGAGAGGGGGAACAGCTCTACAAGTGAAGAAAGAATCATGGTCGAGGGCATTCTGGGTTAGGGGAATTTGCGCCTTGCTCCATAAATATGAAGGGAGTCTCCAGCAACCATTCTGGTATCTATGTTTGAACCTTTCTTGGGTTATGCTGTATCTACTATTTTGGTATATGATGTCACGATCCCATGCTGGAAAGTTTTTATTTGTGTTAAAATGTTGTAGATTACTTACCCTCTATGCCACGATGTGAGATAGGGTGGATACAGTGATGGCAAGTTTTTATTTGTGTTAAAATGTTGTAGATTACTTACCCTCCATGCCACAATCTTAGATCGGGTCGATACAACGATTGCCTGGATTTTATTTTTGTTGTTAAAACTCTACTGAGTATAGCTTTTATTTCTGTTAAAAACCCTGCTGAATATAGTTTTTATTTTCTGTTAAAACTCTGTTGAATATAGCTTTTATTTTCTGTTAAAAATCTGCTGAATATAGCTTTTATTCTCTGTTAAAACTCTGCTGAATATAGAAATGGCATGAATATATATACTATGTTAAAAAATATGTGTTGTTATTCTCTATGTCCACGATCTGGTGGATGCGGCGATGGCGTTAATTTATACCGTGAGTGTTGTTCTTTGTCTATGCCATGATCTAGTGGATACAACATTTGCGTGAATTTATCCTTGCAAAATATTTAATTCTATACCATGATATGTGAGATAAGCGAGCTTATACTATGTACAGACCCAAGTAATGGCACCCGATTGGGTAGCAGGTTAGCATTGTGTTGATAAATGGTGTGGTCGAACCATCGAACTTGTTGAAAGCACTTGGGAATTTTTTCTCCTTACCTTAGTGGGTTCGTCGCCCAAGCTCGAGGGTGACTCTAGGAGGAATAATGCATGCCAGATAGAGTCAGTTGGTTGGGTGGAAAGTCAAAGTCAAGCTTTCAGTCGGTCTAGTCCTTTAACTTAGAAGAAGAAGTTTTAATTACTATTTGTTAGTGTTAGTTGTAAAAGTGGCTAGCTGCATTTATAAAATGAGTTTATATTTTCCTCTTTGAATAGTTGAATATTTTAATGCTAAGTTGTGAAGTGCAGGGAAGGAGTTGTAATGAGGATGCAGATAATGAATGTATGGTAGGGCACCATATAGTATAAATGCATTCGATTATGTAACATATTATTTTTATCCTATTCATCAAATTGTAACTGTCTAACCCTGTTTTATCTTAACAGCCGCCTTGGGGATTCTTGTCCCTTCGCTTGTTGCTTGTACTTGAATCGCTCGATGAATTCTATAAGAATGGTGATAGGGATTTTATGCATGCATAATTACAACTTCTTGATTGTAATGTCCCTCTTAGCCCTTGATGCCAATATGAGTGGAGGACAAAAGAAATTTTGTTTGTAGTTTTCTTTTGTTGAGATCCCCTCTTCCCGAACTCTAAATTGTCCCATGATTTAGGATTTCCAATATTAAGTGGTTTGCTAGTCCCAAATGGTTTAATACACCTATCCTGTATATTCTTACTAATTAGAGAAAACATGTACACAGCAATAGCACAAACTTGCAAACACACATGGCATGCATCTATGTTCTAAATAATAATACACATCCTACAGCCATTGCATACATCTAAGTTCCACCAAATAATTCACATCACCAACACAACACTATGTTTTGGCCACGTATCCATCTCTCAAATGCACATTAGCTTCTTTCTAATCAATTTATCACAGTGCTCGACTGTAAAAAATCCAATATTTCAGTAAGTACACCAGTCTGCATACAGTCATAGCAAAAGTATACATACAAAGATGTCTCAACTAGGAGTAAGTTAAAATTATGCCAAAAATATAGCCAGACATAATTATGCCAAGCTCAACCTGCGTCAAACCAACAATCAGTAGTAGATGCAAAAACTATAGATTAAGTTATGTTCATTGCACTCCAATAAATGAACAAAACTCTATCGTCATCCAGTAATGACATCAGTCTTGGCAGATCGCAAACTTATTATAAGTTACAGTGCATCATCTTAACCATGTGTCATTAATCAATAAATTGACAAGCTAATCAGAAGACAAAAATCACAGCAGGTCACCAACTATAACTTATAAGCATGAAGAAAAGTAAACATGCAGATCATAATATCACAAAAAGAGACAACAAAATTCACGTGGTTCACCCAATCCCTGGGCTACGTCCACCAAACCTTTTAAATTGTATTAATTATTCAAAGGAATCATTTGCCGCAACATTCTTGTTGCCATATATTTGCCATACATTCTGGTAATTTATGAAGGCAATTACATCTTGTTCTGCCAATTTATACATGCCCGTAAAGCACAGTTCGCTGTTCCTGTGAAATCTTCTCGTACAAGAGAAACTTTATAGCTAGGCCAATTGCTTCTGCAATTCGTCCCCAGTAAAGAAAAAAACATGGTCCTATGAAAATACAACAATCAGAGCTTAACTATGCTTTCCTTAATATACCTTTATTAGTCTCTTGGCCAGTCAAGATGGTAACCAAGTAAAACTTAGTAAGAAAACCTTACTCCATCTGTCCAGAAGGGAATGATGACCTAGACTCCCTTCATGTAGTGGAGTTCTGGAGTAAAACACAATATTGTGTAAACATCTACGAAACAGGTCCCTATCTACTCAATTCCTTCTGCATTGCGTGACCAATGTGTAAACAACGTTACATTGTTCTGGATATATATTTGGTTTGAACTTTTTAACTGGTGTGACATGACAAAACAGTACATTTTTAAACAACCCCCAAACTAGATAGTCGGGACAGAAAAGAAACATTCAGTTTTCTCATGACCAAAGTCGGCGTCACAGCCAAAATAAAATCTATTAATATTTCCTTGGAGCAATAATATTGTGCCACTATATAGGGGCCTGAGACTACCTGACCACACCTTAGAAAACAGTAAATAAAAGTAGAACAGTGCTTCCAGGTTATTACAAATTTTTTCACCATTCCAAATAGATAACTTCAAATAGCTATACTCGAAAAATAATCTAGGTCAACCATCGCTATCAAACCTGTTAAAAATCCCAAAGGAACTCATTACTCCTTTGTGGATCAAACTCTTGGTTTGGGCATTGGGGTTTGGAATACACTATCTCATTCTTCTGACCATCAAGACACATGATAATTGCCTGAATAAAGGGTATCAACACACACACCTAAGTATAAATATATATTTATATATATATATTCCCATATCCATAACCAACTGAGCGTCTACGATTTAACAACCCATCGCACTCAAAGGATTTATATCCAAACGCTGTCATGGGTCACGAGTCTCATCCCATAAATAAAAAATTTTACCCACAGACTAAGCCGAGTCGTGTTCTCCCTACAGGCTAAGCCGAGTCGCGATTTTACTCATAGGCCGTGAATCAAATTTGCATTACCCAAATGCAGACATACAGGAGTACAGCTCCATTCATCATTGAAGCAAAAATCGGATCTAGCTAACTGCTTTAGATATGAATCGCTATCCCTGGTGAATTTTAGATCTAACCATATGTGCATGTAATTGATACGCAGGATATGTAGTGATTCAAACATAAAAATTGGGGCCTGGGTGTATCCTAAACCCTAAGCGAAGAATTCTTAAGCCATTGTTCAATTAATGAAGTTTCCAATGCATGGAAAAACACACAAAAACCTTTTCGGTCCAACACAGGGGGCAGAAACCATTACTATTCATACATAGACCTTTCCCCATTGAAATCTACCATAGTGTTAGTTGTAGAGGGTGGCGGGTACCTCGCTTCTATTAGGGCTCTGAGAGCCGAAAACTTGCCTCAAGGATGGTGCCAATCCTTCCCAGTCATGCACATAACAATAACAAAAACAAAACACAACCACAGTCGAGGAGGTTCAAGGGATGGCATTACTATTACAACGACTTACTTACTAACCATACATACATCAATTTTCTAAGATGAAAAATCATGTACGGTGGTAACAGGAATCACCCACAGTCATACATGTAACCCTAGCGACATATATATATATGTGTGTATCTCATCAAATACGGGATGAAAATACTTATCTTCCCAAAACGCAAATGCCCTAAATCTCCAGGAGGCGTCCCATTCCAGCTCCTCCTTCATCAGGTCGCGCCCCTTCCTAAGACACAGCTTCTCTCCCTCCGTATTTTTTTCCCCTTATGCGCAGTTTCAAGAATGTAACAGCCCCCCTCTCATTCTCACCTGTGGGATTATAACCTCCCTCCTGCCCATAGCAGGTCTCCACCGTTTGTGCTGGTGGATTCCTGTAACGCCCACTGCTCAGTCTAGGTGAGTAATAAAAGCCTGCAACTGGCGACCGTGAAATAGGGCCTGTGCGAGCAACGTAAAAATAGATGAAAAGAATCAGCAAAGATGCCTCCTCAATGATCGACCCATGCCCAAGAATTTTTCGATAACGCCTTCTCACTTAATTTCATATGAT
>LPNX010129876.1:106137-125490 GCA_001517045.1 Pseudotsuga menziesii | reverse complement strand
ATATAATTGTTTTGTTTATTTTGAACTTGAAACTAATGCCATAGAATCAATTTGGACGGTACACTTGTCTTATACTCGTGCAATCTAGAAAAGACATAGATGCTTGTCTACCCCAAAATCTCAAATAAATACACCTATAGGTATAACTAGCACACCCACATAGTTTGTGGTTGGATCACCTAGATAGAATCAAATGGTTGAGAGATAGTTATGGAATGGAAGAAATTTTGCAAATATTTTTTAATTTCTCATATTCTCCTAGTTAAACGGGTTCAACTATGAGTAATCCATGCATGGCTACATGTTATCCATTTATCTATTATCGGTTATTTTTTATGTTCTAGTTATCTTCCATGAAGTGTTGGTTATTCATTCATTGGCTATGAGTTATCCATTCATTGCTACCAGTTATCCATTCATGAGCGAGCTACTAGTTATTTTTTATATTCTTTTATTATTATTTTTATTTCAAATTTTGAACGACTGCCATAGAATCAATATCTACAGTACACTTGTCTTATCTTTATTAGTAGATGAAAATGCATAGACCCTAGTCCACCCCAAATCTCAAATAAAAACATCTATCAACATAATAACAAACAACTAGTAATCTGATAAATATACTATGGTTTATGTCCTTTCCCAATATCTGTCAATAAAAATCGATTGAAATTAGCTGTGAAATCGTCATATCGTGTGTTATCTCTTAGATGAAAAAGGGTTACATAAAGAATTTTTCGAAGTATTTTTTTTTTTTTTTCAAATATAAAAGATCACATAAACCTTTATTTACCGTATTTTCATACTTTTACGTGATAGACATTCAAGCGTAAGTGCGTTTGAAATTTGAAACAAAGATGAACTCAATAACAATTTAAAAAAAAAAAACTTTTTAAAATTCCATGTTCAATTTTCAAAAATAAGTTTGTATAATGAATTCCGAGTTATCTTAAGCTTTAGATTAGGTTATTCTTTATATCCGTTGTGGACATGCTCTTGAACTGATGTATGAATTCTATTGATTGTTCGTGACGTATATGTAGAAAATAAAAAAATAATAATCTCAAGGGAAATCATGCATCACCAATTACTGAAGAACAAGAATGTAATTTTAACTCTGCAGCTAATGTACAATTGCCCCTTTGTGACAGTTCTGTCACAAAATTCTCTAATGCACATACTACTAAAACAGAGGCAGCAATCTACTCCTTCCCCAGTGATAGAGGAACACTTAATATCAAAATTATAAATTGTGAGTCCTGGGACTGATCTGTTGTTATGAATGGCAGGATCACCGCTAGCAATGCTCTGTAAAGAATTTCCATACAATTCTCTGGCTTCATCAGTCAAAGGAGGTGTCATAGACATAGAGAAGAAACCAAGTTGCAGAGTCTCAGCACTAGTGCTGGAAGATGATTCCTGTTGAGTCTGAGTCTGCCCTCTAAAGATTGTGGACTCGGAGCACTTGTATTGTTCACCTCCTGGCTGCAACTCTTCCCAGTTGCTGGATTTAGAGCCAGAACTACAAACTTTTTCTCTGTATAGAACCTCCTGGATGACAGAGCCATCACTAATGTCTGATATTGGCAGAAGGTTATCTGGAGTTGGAGGATTGTCTTTGGAAGATCTTACCACAATCCACTGACCAGGGGGGCTTGTAGTCCAATTAGGCCTGTCAGCAACACAATCTGTGGCCAGTGCCATGACTCTGTCCCTGGGAGAAGGGCTTGAACATTGCCCAATCGATCTTTTACTGTCAGCCTCTGCGTTGCATTCCCCAGAGGAGCTTGGGATGTTGAGTGATAGAATCGGAGTAGTCTCAGAACAGTAAGAATCCCATACTTGATTCCCAAAATCCAAATTACTAGTTAGGGACACCGGGCCCCTAATGGCCTCCATGGCAGAGAAATCCTCACCCAGGAAAGGATGGTTAAGCAGCTCCGCACTGGTCCACCTCTTCTTAGGATCTCTCTGAAAGCATTTCTCCAGGAAATCTCGAATCAGAGGTGAAAGCGATGGAGGCAACTCAGGCATCTCCTCTGTGCATCCAATTCGATACATTGCAGCGAGGAGATTGGAAACTTGGCTCCATGGATGCCTGCCAGTGGCCATCTCCAGCACAGTACAGCCCAGAGACCAAATATCAGAAGCAGGTCCCTGATCCACCTGGTTTAGCACCTCTGGAGCCATCCACAGAAGAGTCCCCCTCAATTGGAGGGACTCCTTCCCCTTCCCCTTCCCCTTCCCTTCATCATCAATCTTCTTGGCAGAGCCAAAGTCAGCAAGCTTCACACCATTGATACCCACAAGAACATTCTTCCCCTTGATATCACAGTGCACAATCCCCTTCCTGTGTAGGTAATGGACTCCACATAGGATGCCATGCGTGTACGCCCTGATCACGGATTCGTCCAAACTCCCTCCAAACTTAGTCAGCAGATCCGCTACGCTGCCGCCTGGCTCGTACTCCATGAACAGATTGTGCAGTCCTACTCCATTCTCAACGGTGTAACAGCGCCCAAGGCAGCGAACGATGAATGGAGAATCCAGAGACTGCAAAATGTGGTACTCATTCTCCAAAGCCAAACTAAAACTGGCAGTGGATTTGACTGCAAAGAGTTGGCCATTAGACCTGATCATGGCAAGGCTGACTGTCCCAGAAGATCCGGCCCCAATAATGGTGCCCCGCACCCATCCCTCTGCTTCGGCTATCCGCGTCTCGAGTTCAATCCCCATTGCTTCCCAATTCAATACACAGATGTAGAGAAGAACTGTACAGATCCTGGGCTTCTGTTGTTTGTGTTAGTGAGTTTATAAAGGTAAGCTCTGCGGGTTTAGAAGTCCTCAGTGACGCGCTGGCGGTGCGTTTTTTTTTTTACTTCGTGTGTCGTCCAAATCAGATGAAGATACTTTGGGCACGTTGGAATTTTGTCAGGGCGCGAGTGATACTTTGGGCACGTTGGAATTTTGTCAGGGCGCGAGTGGTAAAGAGCAGAGGTTAGCTCAGCGCCATGAGACGTGGATGACGGGTCTACCATGTGTACAGTGCCCGTCACAGTCCCAGTGCCCACATGTTTTATTTAATTGAGAGGTTGGAAAGGTGCGTGAATAAGATGGCGTGCTGCATGTGGGACTAAGTTGGTTAGTGTAGATACCCAGTTTTTGTCACCATATATTTCTCAACTGAATAGAATGAATGGTGGGAATTTGAGAAATGTGTCGAGAATGAATGGTTGGAATTTGAGAAAGGTATTGACAGGACGTTAGAAGGGTGGGTGAGGACGTTAGAAGGGTAGGTGAGGGTGACCGTTCTATGTTCATTTTAACAATGTTACGATTTTGGATTTGGATTTGGATTTGGATTTGAATCAGTGTTCTCAAAATAATAAACCAAGGCAATTCAGGGTTAATTATTAGTTTAGATTTATTTATTTTATTATTCCTGCTATAGAGAGGGTATATTGCATTGGGTATGCGTTCCCTATGTATTAATAACAATACTTTAACTAAAAATATATATATATAATTCTATAAAGTAAACAATATAAATATAATTTTAAATTTTTATAAATATAATATAATTATATATATCATTTAATGGTTTTAAATTTTATTTTTTAATCACGCTGATCGATATCAAGGATCAAGAAGGCATGAAGTCAACAACGAAGCCGTACACTTCATGAATCTAATACTGGGTTAATTTATACATGAAAACCAGTCCACTTGCAAGGTTAACCAGCCCCCTCACCCAAGAGGGTGAACTTTATAATACCAAGCAGATGCAATGATACAGGTAACAATCAAGTGCAAATCTAAGTCCGAATCCATAGGCACTGAATTTTATATACATTAAGTTGGGTATGTAAGTAATAAGAGCATTTGTTTAATGGTTATAGCTTGGATGGTTCGGAGGAAGGAGTGTTCTGTTTTTTTTTTTGTTTTTTTATTATTATTATTATAACGCTGCAAATTCTATTAAACTAGGAGAACAAAAATTACAAAAATGATCTTGGCCAAAAGAGGCCTCAAGTGGTGGAACCACCACCCGAGCCTATCAAAAATAGAGGGTCGTCTGAGAAAGCTATTACAAAAGATGCTCACAATATTAAAAAACCCAAAGTAGTTGTTCATGATCATATTTACAGAGTTTTCCTTTCCAAAAAAACATAGTTGTAACCGAACTAAACACAGAAAACATAAGAAAACCTGAGATAGCAATCCGACCCCTGAGAAGCATGCAACGTTGAAGATGGCTTGGGCATTGATCAAGAAGGGGGTGTTTCTTCGAGGATTGGGCATGCCCATCCTCCCTCCTTTGAGTTGTTGGTGGCATTAGCATTGGTAGCCAACGCAGAATGAGGAGGCTCAATGTTGGGCCCTTCGTCTTCCCACACCCTCTTGAACGGTGGTTCAATGGTGGTCGGGATGGGGAAAGGAGTATCCTGAACCATCTGGGGCGTCGACACCAAGCTTGCGTCCCTTGACCTGCCTCCTGTTGCGCTTCTGCTTCCTCCTTCCATGTGTCCAACCTGTCCAGTAGTGCCTGCCATGCATTTCCATGCAAAAGTTGCATCCAAGCTGCTGAGTTGCCCATCCATTTCCGCCATTTTTTCCTTCACAGCAAGGATTGTATCTCAAGCAGCGCTCCAATTACCCAACATATCCTCCATGAGATTACCAAGCATATTCTTTACCAACCAGTAGTGGTTAATCCTGCTACCACCATGCCTGGTGGCTAAAGGTTGGTTCACCACCCTGCCTTGCCAATAGTTAATGAGGATTCTGACCGGCATTGAGATGTTTGTCTCGTACCCCGCCTCCANTCCTGCTACCACCATGCCTGGTGGCTAAAGGTTGGTTCACCACCCTGCCTTGCCAATAGTTAATGAGGATTCTGACCGGCATTGAGATGTTTGTCTCGTCCCCCGCCTCCACCTTAACACTGATCCCCCTCTAGGATTTCCCTCTCTCGTTACTGGCACGCCTAGGCGTACCTTGTTTCCTGGACATGGTAAGGAGCCAGTTACCCGGGTATTGCAAAATGGGCTGGTGGAGCGGAGTAATTCTTGGCAGCGAACAATGGCGTTGAAATCGTATAACACTGTGAATACCGACGAGAATGAGGTTCCCTGCAGAGGCTTCGGGTCAATGGAGAATCCCTACAAACACAAAAAATGGTGAACCAACACAAAACCCTAGGCTACACAGAGTATCCCACAAACAATGCCGTGTTTTTTCATGGCTTTCCACTTCATGGCACCACCCTGAACCTGCAATAATTGTGTACCAGTTTCCATTAAACCTGCATGAATGCGATGGAACCTTTCCAGGAAGAGCCAGCTTAGGACAAAGGCAGAGAAAAGACATCCCTATCTGTCCGCACGGGGGAACTTGAGGTCGATGCGAGGGTGGTGATCTCGCCATCATGCGTGGTGTCATGCATCTGGCTCACGGTTCGAGATGCCCAATGTCATCAGTCAGGATCACTAGCACCCGCATCCAACGGTTGGGAGGAATGAGTGTTACCCTCCCCACCCAGGTTCAATTCTTATAAGTGACATGTTTTCTCTTGTTGAGCATCTTTGTAATGAATAAATGGGCTGTGTAATCTGACCATTAAACCATGTTCAATATGCATGTGAAAAAGTTAATAAAGTTATAAATTTAATTCTTATTAATTTTTTTAATGAGGTAAAATTTTATTTAAATTTTGTGTTAATAAATAAAAATTAATCTAAAATTTTCTTTAAAATATATATATATATTTCATTTATCATTCTAATTTAAAACTAAATATTATTAAACTTATTTAAACTATTACGGTAACCTTAAATATAAAGAACTAAAGTTACAAATAAACTTAAATAAATAACCATATTACATATATAATAAGTGCTTTATGGTTGGATAAAGTAAAATCTTCTTATGATAATAAGAACAAGTGATGCATGGCAGTGCCGTGCCATCTCTGTTGAGGTAGGATGTAGTTACGACGTTGTTTATTAGTGGATTGTTAATCGCTTATTGTTGATCGTATTGTTTACGGGTTGGCCATATTGCTTATGAGTTGATCGTATAGCTTCAATAGAAAGAAAAAAAAGGTTAACCGTAAAACCCATTATTACACAGTTCAAAGCATCTTGTGGAATACTTATAAGCCCTAATGATTGTTTATGCTCTATACTTGATTTCTTTATTTACGATTCCATAAATTGATTCTAGTTCTTGATTAAGCGTTGTGAGATATGTTAACATGTGCTTACACTTGTACAGTTTCAACGCTTTCTCAAAGGTGAAATCTTAGGTAACAATAACATCTGTTGGAGAAAGACTCTCTATACTCTATTATGCTTTGTAATAAGTGTTGTATGAATCAGTCTTGTTTTAAAGGAGACTATTCTGACTTAATATGAAATTATTAAGTACTTGCAAGTATATTATGCTAGTCGCTATGATTTGATTCATCTCATTGTTATGTTACATTTGATATAGTTGTCTTTAAAATATAAAAAATCATTGCTATGTTACATTTAATGTAATTGTTTTTGAAATATGAAAACTGGATAATCATGGATATACAATTAAATTTGTTTTAATTTTAAAAAGCTTTATGATGTTATTAATAACATAATATTAATAGATTGGATCGACATCCTTGTAGACTTGACATCATTATATCTTTGATATGGAATATGTCATGTAGAGATTAGGCTCATTTTTCAAAGTAGTAGAGTAAAGGATATATAATTAATGCAAAATTATATAAAAAATCAATACAAGTTAATAATCTAAGATCATTCAACACAGGATACGAAGGTTTTGGTATTGGAAACCAGCGCTAGAGACTATAAAGGTGTCCCTTGACCCACCTATTTGCCAACTTTAAAAGTCATGTTGGGACATAATATCATATAGTATTAGTGATATTAGAATCCTCATTAACACATGTTTGCTAGTCTACAACAAATGTAACTTGATAAGATAAAGAGAGCATGCCATTTCAAAGACAAAGAGAAGAAGCTGCTACCAAATTTGAATACTTCAAATAATAATGGCACCTTAATCAATACCTTGTTATGATAACAATTTTAATTTACTGACTGATCCTTATAGTCTGCAAAAGGTTTCTACATGTACGTGTAATATAGGATGGATTTGACGCACATGGCGAAGTGTCCCTCCTTCAAGATTTACCGCCTTAATGTGACTCTTATGAATGTTTGAACTCATAAACAAGTGTTGTTTGCATGTCGCTTATAACACTCTAAATACATACTCTATGCCCATTGTTCAATTTTTGTTCGCCCTGCTAAATGCATATGGCGCAAGTTGGACAGAAGATTATAAAGATATGATATAATAGACTGACCTATTTAACCGACCATTTGCATCGATCGGATGACTGGTAACGTTGGATGTGACCGTTCACGTGAGCCAGGTCATTCGATCGGTGCAAATGGTCGGTTAAGTAGTTTACTCTTGATATAATACAAAAATCTATGTCAAATCAAGCTAAAATGTAATGCAATCCGAGATCATTCTGCCTCGATTGAAGAACAAACCATGACAAGTCAACGTCCACCTTTTTTAGCTCGTAAATGCATGCATGCAACGTGGTAGAAGTCATTCAAACTCCAAGTTGTCATGTATGCAAAGTGGGCTCTATACAATTCTAGGCAAGACAAGTTACCTTAGCCCATATTGAGAAGTAACAATTAAGGTTGAATTATATTTGTTTGTTCCAGTGTTCAACCAAAAAACAAGATTCTTGTAAGCAAGAAATAATTACACAAAGAAACACCTCTGCATCGCGCATGAACAGTTTGGGTTTGGGTTGACTTTGAACAAGTACAATGGTGTCAACATTGGGTCTGTTACACTTGTGTTTTGATACCAACAAATGGTGCAACAAAACAGATCCATAAAATGATCGTCCAATCTTAATACGACCCTCCATACAGAGTTATCCACGTAACTTTGAACACGGTGATGGTGAAAAGACCTTTGCTTCAAATGATGGAAGGGAAATGCTGTGGAAGACGTGAAACTTTTCCAGCAAATGCAGATGTAATGTTTTCAACACAAGAAAAAAAAATAGCCAAAAGCTCTTGCGTTGCAATAACCCCCAACTGTTGTTGAGATTCATTGAGCATAGAGGCTAGGCTTCCACAACCTGTTCTAGTCTTGAGTGTTTCCCAGCAAGGAGGCCTGGATCAATCGGTATTACAATAATAAATGAAACTACTATCAAGGATTAATTGTAAATGTTTTTATTTACGTGCTTTGGGGGTTTCAGACCTTAAATTCTTTGCTAAATTCTTTAAATCTAGATTTGCAAGGTTCGATACAGCGATCATCTTGTATTTCCATTGTGATTTCATTGATCTTTAATTTATGTTGTAATTTTAGTGTGTGTGTGTTTAGAAGTTAAATATATATGTTCGGATTTATCTTTGTCTCAATTTATGTTTTAGCGTGGTTCACAAAGGTCGTTGGTTCAATTCCTAGGGAACCATTTGGGCTATTTGTTATATTTTTTTGTTTTCATTTTTGCATTAGCTTCCTAAGTATATTTACTCAATTGTGTTAAACTTTAAGCAACACAATGCCTTTACCAAATATGAATGCATGGAAAACAACAACTAGCCAATTTGAGGGATGAAAACTCATCCAAGTTTCTATTCTTGTGACCGGATTGAGAGCCTACACGACAAACTTACCTAACTATGAAAGAATGACTCTGCAGGATGGAGAGTAAGCATTGGCTCTTCAATTTACTCTTGGAATGCTTTGAATAATATCTCAAATGCTTCACACCTAACATGATTTGAATGCTCATTGTTTAATAGGTCATTGTTTGTCAAGGACTGAGGCTATAATTGAAAAAAACTGGGTAGTACCTTTAACAAAAGTTGAAGAAAGGGAGGTTGCACTCAGTATCAAGGGCCAAGATATTGTTAGACATGGACATGCTACTGTGTTTTAAATTATTTGCACATTAGGTTGAATATAACATTTTAGCAAGGTAATATGCAATAATTGATTATTATTTAGAATAGAAATAAAATGTTAATATCACTAACCTAAAAGGAAGGTTGAGCACTTGCAAGTCTATTCATGGATGTCATACTGACCGCGAGATCAATTGTTAATGGCCAATTAAACAATTGCAATATTAATAAGTCCTCTCAGTTACATTTACCCCCCGTGTATGATATTGCATAAGGATACATAATTGTTGTATTTTAGTAGAGTCGCCCATAATTGTTGTACTTGCTCCAACCCATAGACTCATGTCCACTGTACATATTAGAAAAACAGAGAATTACTCAAACAACTATGAGAACCCTAAAGACAATGGTGAAGGAAACAAATGCATGGAAGCTTGAGTAATGATTATGCTTGTAACATTGGTGCTAGCTTGTATATTTCTCTAGAATTTGATGCAAGGACCAACAAGCAAAAGACAATGGTTGTTACAGATATAGTTGTTCTATCTGTGACACAGGAAGTGGCAGTGGTGCTGGCTATGACATAGATAATTGTTGTGGATTTGACAAAGGCGATTGTGGTGGATATGACATTCAGGTGTCAATGTTGGTGTAAATGCTAGTGTCTTCCAGCAATGTTGGTGTAAATGCTAGTGTCAGCCTGCAAACACATGTACTGGAGCTATCGAAAAACGTAGGAAGATGGAGCCATTCCCAATGCCCATGCCACCACTGTGGAAATAACGCTTCAAAATATAAGTCAATCAGCTTCTAGAAAAATGCATTTGTGTAATTAATAAATAAAGAATTGGCTCAAAACTTTGGTTAAAAGGGTACATAACAATTAGGTCAATGGAAACTAATGCCTGGTCAAGGCATATCGAAAACAATAGTACCCTAGCCTTCGGCAGGGACTAATAACAGACTCGATCATGTTGGGTTATGGTGTGAATCCTTCTTCATCATCAATCTATTTAAGGATGGAATATCATGGTACATACTACGAGTCATTTAGTTTTTTTCCTTCTAACAGATTTCCTCATCTCTTTTCTATGCTCATGAAAGGATAAACTTCCTAACCTAGTTTTGACATGATGAGAAATATTGGCAATTGATCTATCATTGTTAGAAGTTGTCTTTGTCGTGTTAAAAAAAGAGTTGAACAATTGGCTTATGATCCAACTCCTAGTTTTCTCTATTAGTAGTTGTTGTTGTTTTTTTACAATTTGAGGTTTAATTAACAAAAGTTGTGGCCTTTGATTATGAGTCCTAAGTTGAGGTGTAATCACATTTAGTCTAATCATGTCTCAAGTAATCAAATAGAATGATACCCTAAGTTTATTAATTCTATAAAAAGATGCCTTACTATTGTTAATCTACAAAAAGGGTCCTAGGTTGTAATAGAAACCTCCTCTTGTGAATTTGGGTTCTTCAATGTCTTCTCACCAACTTTGTTCGGAATAGACCATATGTTATACATTACAATCATAGAGTAATATTGCTTTATCAAACTATTTACAATCATATTGGACCCCTCCCAATCCATGATAAGAATAATAATAAACGTGGGTACCCATTTATGGGATGGCTAGACAAACTCAAAATCAAAATCAAGTAGGATTTTTCACTTGTGCATGGTCAAATCTAGTTGAACATGTCATAAACATTATAAGGGATATTTCTATGTCCAAACTTAATCTATAACCAACACAGACTCATTAAAAGTTCTATGAAAATTATAAGGATCCATCATTATCTTAAAGTGTAGAAAACAAATCTTACTAATTATTAAATTTCCAATAGTAAAATTTTTGGTTATATATTGTAAAATTATTCAAATTTCTTAGTATTTTATATAGTTTCTTGACAAAGTTGATGAATCTATTTTTGGAAAGAACATCGAAAAATTAGTCCATGTACTAAATTTTCCCTGACTAAAACAATTTAAATGTTGTAGAGTTTTTTGTCCAAGTGTTTTTGTTTCTTTCGATTACGTTCAAACCCATATATCGATACATTAAATGAAGTTGTTATGTCAAGATGATCAACCAAGAATTCAATAAGTTGCTTGAGAATGAAAATATTATTGAATTCCATAAATAATGGCACAACCATCTTACCATCGTTGTTCTTATCATTGAAGCAAACCTATTTGTAGTGATATAGTGAACTATTATTGGGCAAAAATATGAGATTTATTATACAAATTTTGAGTAAAATATGAGATTGAGAATACAGTCATTGTGTCACACACTAGCAAATTGGCAAGCTGAACAATAACATTGGCATAAAATTGTTTTAACAAAAGGCCATTAGTGAAGACATGGTGCAACTTGTAGAGATCATTAATGTATAAGACATGTCTAACTAAATGCAAGTTTGGTTGCTTGTGGATGATTCTCTATTGGCGACCAATAATTTCACTATGGTGTCTCGAAAACCCTTCAATGGTGTTCTATGTTTAAAAACTAAACTAGAGTTGTAGCTTAGGACTAACTTATCCATTTAATGACAAATTCGTATATAAGGAAATTCATCCTTACACACATGCAATTGAAAATGTCTATTTACATATTTAGGGTCTTCCAAATTCAAAATTTAATATATATATAGAGGAAGCATGCACAAGAAAGGGAAGATAGAACTATTAAAAAATGATAATTTATTAGTTGATATTATACACATATCGCAGTTTATATTCACACATAAAACTCTTAGAATAACTACAAAGTTCATAGTAAGAGGAAGCACTAATCTTTTCTTCATGTTGGATTCCAACAACTAACTGAAATGGAATGATTTCCACCCATCCTTAGTTAATTTGTTGTATACTCCACCCCCTAGCTAGGCTATGTTACCACCAAGAGAAGACTTGGAAATATGTCGAAATTTCAAAATAGATTCTTTAACTTGAAAGCAAGGAAAGGATTTACCAAGTATACTATTGCTTAAATATTAAGTTGGACTGGTTTTTTATTACCCACAATACCTACCCACACAACACAAGGAAAAAATCTTATTTCTTTGCTTAGCATCCCCTCAAAAGTTTATCCCTTCATTGCTCTTCAATGTGACATAGAAAGGTTCATAATGTTGTCCGTTCACCACCAACAAACCTCTTCATGGTTCTTGGCTCCTTCCAAATTTCTAACGACTTCCTATCTTGGTTATTTTGTTCTTTAATATGATAGCCTCTTCTTTCAAGGTTAAAACTCTCATTTTCTATAGGCTTTACACCTCTCTAAGAATTACCCCCTCCCAAATTCATTTTTTTACTCTTTTCACGCATGAAAAATGGCAAGGAATGTCCTAATCCAACTCTTCTTATTTCAAATAATATAGGCGATACAAAATTCCTTAGATGTAGGAGGTGGTTTTCTAGATTTAGGAAATGGTTAAATCCACTTTCTTCACATCAATTTAAACTATAGGTTAGGTTCAACATTTGATATCATTTCAAGAGTGAAGGGGGTGGGGTAATAGTGAGGTAGATAAGTCATATTAGCATTCCCTTAGACCCCCTAACCTTTCCCCTATTGTTGTATCATATCCCCTTTAGGAGCTCATGCTCAACAAGTCTTGGTTCTTTTATTAACTTCAAAATATCCATGCTTATAATGATTCACAATTACCATTATAACTCTACATCACGGTATAATAAAGCATAGTAAAATATATTGTATATCCAAAGCATCTAAACCATATCTAATATCAAATGCATATCATCCCAAGAATTGAGACTGAGGCATTGCATGACCACTAATTTGGCAGGAAGAGAGGGGGGAAGGAGGTGCAACAACACCATAGTGGGGGATTTGAATGTTTACTAATTCTTGGAATAAATGTACATTCTCTACAATTTGATCGAGTGAATTGGTGAACATTCTCCCTTGTTCAAACTCGTTTGTAGTCCTATGAAACTCCTCCCTCCTCTCTAAATGTTGTTGAAGTTTATGTAGCACCTTCCATTGTTCTTTTTCATGCCTTGCCAATTGTTTTTGGTGGTATTTATGTTTCTTTTCCATTTATCTTTAAAACCCCTCCTTATTTTGTTGTTCTTTTGCAACAACAATTACTTGCCTCTTCTCAATTGCAATGTCTTCTTATGTTTCAATTCTAGAACATCATTTTTTTTGTTCTTAGGAAAGAGTGAGATGTGAGCCTCTAAAGTTAGTAACTATCCAAGTACTTATCTGGTACTTTTCTATATGTGAGGATCATTTGAGAGCTATGATTCTTCTTCCTTGAATTCTTGATTTGGTTCTTCATTGACATCATCTAGATAAAGAGGATTAGTGTTCAAATGTGTTGGCGATAAATTCATGTTAAAGCTTTCTTGATTAGTGTTGGTAGCAATATGTCTATGCAAATTCATCGTGGATTGTTCTAACCACTCACTTTGGTTTACTTGGCTTGGCAATGCCATTTTCTCATTGAGGCATCTCATTGCTTGACAACCTTCAATTATATTCTTGGTTCATGTGACGCAATAGTTTACTTAAGATAATCATAGTGCATTAGCATTGACATGTTCATCATCACCACCTAATGGTTAAAAATATCTTTGAGAGAGGCTTAACATGATCATTATAGGATCTACATCTTCCTCGCCATGTACCTCAAAATCTTGGATACAACCCATATCATTAAGTACATCATAATTTAGTGCCCAAATTCCAATTCATCTAAATCCATCCTTGATATTTTAGGTTGTAAGAGCCTTTTTAAAATCTCTACTAGAAATTTCTACAAATTCAAAAAAAATCACCTCTATCCCTAGGCTATTTTCCATCCAACGTACTCTCTATGTCCTAAAGTAACTCTTTAAGGGCCCAAACACACTCACATAAAGGGGTTAAAAACTATGATTAGTATGTGCAAGCAATGTCAACAAGTCTATGCCCATCTTGTATGCCACCTCCATGGTTTGTAAAGCTATGTGACTTCCATGGCCATAACAGATTAAGAAATGTTTATTAGTAGGTGAAACACCACCAAGCATAGTTGCAAAAAAATGATATAGGCAATTCATAAAAAAAAAATAGACATCCATGCACTGGGATATGTAGCCATGCATGCTCCCAACTCACAAATTTTTATATAGTTCTTGAATTGATCCTTTCCCTTGAACATATAAAACTCAAGTATTGATAGACTAATTGAATTTACAGAGCACAAAATAGTTATCCAAACCCTACTATTGGGAAGAATGTTTGGCACATCCTTGCTCTCTTTCTTAGCAATCAGGCCACAAGCCACAATTCCTTCCATATTCTAAGCTAGTCTCATCACAGTTCCATTTACGATCTAGACTATAGGAATGTTTATTGTAGGCATTGGATAGAGTGTCATAGAATTTGGTCATAACTGTAGGGCATAAATTTAAAGGTATGTCTCTATCCAGGCCCTTCGTTGTTCATAGTGACAAGCTCTAAATGTCTTTTCTTAAACATTACCCACCCTGATTTCCTAGGAAATCCATTTCAAAATGAACTCATCCTTCACTGATAGGTTTGGCCAACATTGGCCTTTAATTGTATTAACTCCACCCATGGTCCAAATCAGCTATCTCCTTACACCAAGCAACTACTTCTACATCCTCTTGCTTAGTTAACACAATAAGACACCCTTTCTACTTTGTGTGCATAAGATCATTAAGCTAGTAATGAAATGATGTTGGTACAATTCCATGATTTATTTAGCAACTCTCATAAAATAACTATTGAATTCAACATCATCCATTACATTCTTGATATCTTGTTCTATCTAGCCTCTAATAGCATTGATCTTCTTTGTTGAACTTGCACCTTCTACCGTGGTAGATGGTAGAGTACCACCTGCAATTTCTGCCTCATGATGCACTTGCACATTTGTATATAAATTCTCTTCATTAATTCCCTAGTTTATCTCCTCCTCCAAGGCTGAGTGTTGTAGCAAAGAACCCTTGGTAACTAAGCTTCTTTCCCTACTGCTACAAGTAGCATAACCCCCCTTGCCATGACTATAGAAACCTGTAAAATCAGAATAAAAACATACAAACACAACAATAAAAACATACAAACACAACAATAGAAACATACTTGAAAAACAAACATGAAGCACAATAAAAACATGAAAATATCAATAACAAACATATCTGAATTGAAGATACTATCAGGGAGTGTTGACGGTGATTTGCTGATAGGTTTGAACTCTAAAATAGAGAAATGATGCTTCCAAACATGAAAATATCAATAACAATCATATCTGAATTGAAGATACTATCACGGAGTGTTGATGGTGATTTGCTGAGAGGTTTGAACTCTAAAATAGAGAAATGATGCTTCCATGGATGATATTTCCTTTACAATAAAAGGCTGGTAATATTTGATTAGTGAACTGACATGAGTTGCAAACCTAAATTTATGAATGTGTATTTAATATTGATTTGATTATGCTCCAAAGGCTGTGAAATTCTCCAAGTTGATCCCTGTTCTTTTGGAATGTTTAATGATATTTGGTGATTGATTTGATGATTTTAATGCAGTTGTCATTTATTACATTATAAATTGCATACATGGGTTGGATTGTTGATCACACTTGTAAGTGAGCCTGATAATAAATTGCTAATTTGTTATGCATGATTTCTACCAGTGCAGGAATACATTTGGCCTCGTTGTTGTGCAAACTATTCTCCATCTATCAATCACTTAGTTTGATAGGACAGTAAATTTGTATTTATACATTGAACAATTTAAGATATTATATAAGATAATTGTAGGTATTTAAGGTTTGGAAGAGTCCTTGAATTTTTTTTGGAGGATGTTACCTGGACATGATGTTTTGTATGGAAAACTTGAAGGAGACACACTTTGTAGTTGAAAGAGTCAATTTTTGAGCAGTTATGAACCTAGTTGAAAGTGGATTTTTTTTCTAAACTTTATTTTTGACAGCCTCGGCAGTATCCGTGATTGGACTTGGAAGCTTGTATTGTTCAACTCTTGGCTTTCACTCTTCACAATTGCCAGCTTCGGAGCCAGAACTGCAATCTTTTTCTCTAGATGGATGCTCTTGGACTGAGGACCCATCACTAATCTCTGGGTTTGACAGAGGGTTATCTGAAGTTGGACACTCATTGCTTGATGACATCACAACAATCTACTGACAATGTGGGCTTGCAGACCAATTAGGATTGTCAGCAACATCTTCAACTTCACAAGCAGCAGGCAGTGTCGTCACAGATTTTCTGTATCGTTTGATTCTAGCTTGTTGCGCCGAGAGGCGCATTCTACAGCCCGGTATGAGGTAGAAGTGTAATTCCGTGTTCAACGTGGAGATGACAAGTGTCAAATAAAAAAGTTGGCTTATATATCTATATATATATACAAGTCGGCTTAATAATTAATAATCTTAGGTGTATATATATATATAAGTAAATCAAAACCCTTTTTTGGAGTGCAATTGTTGAAGCAGGGTTTGTACCTCGAAATATTTGATTGATCCCTCCCGGCGCATGATAGAGCCAGGTAAAGCTGGATCTAAGCTGGTATAAGAAGAGTTTGTTACAAGATAATTTGCTCCATCTACCTACTATATGGGCTTGACCATTGCTCAAATGACTTATTAAGATCAAACTAGGAGTAGCGTCACAGTATATATGCTCATGAATAGTCGACTGAATCTAAGTTTAAAGAATATCATCAAACATGCCAGATAGAATTTTAGTTTTAAGATTGTTATTGTGCTCCAATCTGGAGCTCCAAAAATTGGCGTGCAGGTAGCTAAAGTAGAGCTGACCCGCTCGCCTAAGTGAGGTGTGTGTTCATCATCTCAGGCGTTGGCACGACATGCCGTCTCTAAACGATCATTGACATGTCGCCTACACCCTCGAAAGGACGAGTTGATTTCTATTACGATGCCCAACTCGTCAAAAATGTCTCTCGTTGCTCTCGATTACCAAAAGCAATGCATGTGGGATTACATACTTGTTCTCCACTTTCAAAGTTTTTTTTTGGAGGTTACATGTTCAATTCTGAAGAAGTAGAATAAAGTATTTATATATAAAAAATTGTTATTCATAAATATTTGTGTAGTACTGTCATAATACTAACACTTTCACTTTCATTTTCACACTGGACAATAAAACAAATTGTATTTTTGAGACAAAGCGCAATATCCAACATTCACTATGTAAAAATGATGAGATGAACAAACAAACAAAAACTTCATATAAAATCATGCAACAAATCCATTGTCCCTTTCATGTCTCATCATGGCACCAATGACTGTACCATAAACATCAAACCATCTTTTATATTATGGCTCACCCCTTTCTGTAGTTTGTCCTCAACAACAATTGTGGCAACAAGAATCCATTCCCTTTCAATTTTCTCTATGATTGCATCCACTATTGCACCTTGATCTCTAAGATTGCATTCACTTTTGCATCTCGATCTGCACCATAGTATTTTTAGCCTCTATAATTTCTTGGGTCCAATGTTTGTACTCCCCTTCATAAGTTCACAGTAGGGAATTGCCAAGGTTCCTAATTCAGCATCAACACATTTGCTTATATGAGTTCTTGTGGCATCCCCAAACTCTCTTCTATGATTCTTTAACAATCTTTCAAGAGTGGCATTGCACATATATAAAATGAAATAGCCATTATAAAAAAATCTATTACCCATTGTAAGCATTCTAAGTATAACGATCATTGGCATTGATTTTAACAAAGTTGCCAACATGTCGTTGGCCTGCATTCTTCTCATATATCTAAAAGATCTATGCAAGTTTTGTAAACACTCCATATACTTGAAATTCTTATACTTGCATATATTTAGAAAATCTCCATGTTTACATTCTTTCTCATAAGATTTTAATAAGGATGAATTTGTGTATCTTCATAAAGGGTTGAGAACTAACATATTTGCACCATTGCAAAATAGAAGCAACCAAACTTCCTCATTCCTTCCTATTAAATTATTTAACCCCAATCCATTTAAGATTGTGTACCCATTGCATTACAAGACCTCTATTACATTAAGTGCCATAAAATGGTCTAGAGTTTACAACATACAAATAATCCTATGTAGCATCAACTTGATATAACATTAAAAACAAACATCAAACATCCTTATAGAAAAAATTAGTGTGTACAAAACCAATCTCTCTACTTTCTTGTTGAGGATTAGATATGGTTCATGCAACATACCATTTTTTATGTATGTTTGAAAACAATCAAATCCAATCTCTTTGGTTGCTATAACAAAAGTTTCCTCGTCTCTTGATTAACTTTGTAATTGATTTTACCAATCTCTTCATGTTCTTTGGGGATTGTAGTTTTGTAACATCCCCAATTGTAATACACAAAAAAAATTATAACTAATCAAAGAAACAGAAACAAGGTGTTTGTTTTGACTCTCAAGATATTTTATTGATCATGCAAATAACCTGACTCTCAAGATATTTTATTTATCATGCAAATAACCATAAGTCAAGCCGAAATATATGAGAAACTAAATCAGTTCTACTTACTTGAATCTAGGGGAAACACACTTGGAGAATCAACTCCTCCCAACCATAGGAGGCAGCAATTCAACGGTTTTCTCCGCTCCACCCCCGAGCTGGATCACCAACCATGCACCAGAACAGCAAGTAACTTCCTCACGGCACTCAATCCTCAGAGTCCGTAACAAGCTACAACAAGAAAGCTTCCATGCGGCACTCTCTCTCAGAGTCCGTAACAAGCTAAGTGATGGACTTATGAAACGGGAGAAACACTCAACACATGCATTCACAACAAAATTTCTCCATGCACAACACGGCGTCCCATGCTATTCCAGTGCACCCATATAAATAATTTTGCCCAGGTCTTATGCCATCCCAATCAAATCTCCAATCAGATCCCTAAATCCCTATGATTTAGGATCTTGTCTGGTTGTTGAGCTTTGGATTGGATTTGATTGGTGTCAATCACTATTAGCTTGCTTACACATGTTCATTGGTGCCATGGTTGGTGTCCCCTCATGTAGTTGAGTTCTCCAAGTGTTATTTTCTTTATTAATACATAAATGAAAAGGTTTGTTGTGCAAAATTCATTTGAGTTTTTGAGTTTCATAACTCATTACATGATAATAATAATAATAATAATAAAAATTCAAACCATGAAAATAAAAGCAGTGTCATGGGGGTATTACATTTCTCCCCCCCTTATGCTTAACACCGTCCTCGGTGTTCTTTTTATTCCGATCTCCCTTGCTCATTCTAGAACATGGAGGGATATGCTTCCCGCATTTTATCCTCCATTTCCCAATTTACCTCTTCAAGGCTGAAGTGCTTCCATTGCACTTTTATTTGAACGATGGCTCGATTCCGGAGCATG
>LPNX010129876.1:5807-105781 GCA_001517045.1 Pseudotsuga menziesii | reverse complement strand
TAAATTTGGTTGCACTTCCTTGACAATCTTTATAGTGTAGTGGGATTAAGCAATGCTTCAATGCATACATATTTTCTTGTAACCATACTTTTTCCTCTTTCACATACAAGAAGATAAACATGTCAATCATTATCTTAAGATTCTAAACATTTTACATATCAACCCAAGCAGATATCGACATCTTGCTAATATCCGAAACATGCTTATTATGTCTTCTTCATGACATTATAGGTTCCAACTACAACTTAGTTAAGCATTATTACAGTGTCCGTTCCAATTACAGGTTATAAAACTTCACTAGTTATTACCACATTTATCCCTTATATATTGGGAGGTAAAAATAAAAAATATTATATTCTCTATCTTCACAACTCCACTCTTCATGTATTTATTTAAGCATTTCTATTTATGTACACACAAAATAGACACAAAATTTTGCATTCAAACAGTCAATGCTTCACATAGCAAAGAACGTACATGTTCGTATGAGAGTTCATTATGTCAAACTGCTATTAACCTCATACCTAGTTCATTTATGCAATTCTTTTGAATTGGACTTGTAAACTGAAACTGTGTTGACGAATTTATGTCACCTAATCTAAAATATTTTTAATCTTCCATAATAGAATCCTTTGATTTATAAAATACAAAGATCATCCTCCATTTTAAAATGTCAATGATATTCTATAAAATATAGATTCATCCATTGTCACAAAATCCTTGTTTCCTATTCACGATGACCATTAAACACATACGAATTCAATACTACCCTTTCACTATCAATTACAATGGTTATATTTAACTAAAGCATTGCAATGACACTTCCTTTTTATTTCATCATTTATATTTATTTATAAAGGATAAATAGTTAACACCAAAACATTTCATCTTTACCTTAGCCATTCATCCCAACCCTAAAATGGGTATGATTGAAAGTAACATTGAGCCTTATACCCATATAATGTTATATGACTACTTAAGGGATCAAGACATTAAATTAGAGTTTGGGTAGTCAACTCATAACCATCATAAAGAAAAAGTAAGGATACCAAATGCTTCCTTACCATGGATCTCCTACCTTTTCTAGTGACTCCATCACTACAATCAAAGCAAATAACCCATGTATAATCATAGTAAAATATATTTACATATAAACTATCTTTATATCATATTTGCATTTCTCGCAATTAATGTATGCGATTTTATCAATTTACGTGATTAACTTTGACTATCAATCTTAATATAACACCACTGCTACTTACAAATGACTACAGGTGTACCAGATGTGCATTTAAGCATAAATCAATATAGACTCATATGCTTATATCCACAACATACTATTATCTACTAGAATCTATAAATGTGGGTCAAGACAACATAGATCAATTGTTAGTATGACATAAAATAATATTCACCTCATTACAATTAACTATGTAACAACCCCATAGTATTAACTTATGAAGTTATATAATGTCAAGTACATAATAGTTAGAAAAAGGATCTTCTAAACAAAATTAATTAAAAATTTAATCTATTTCAATTATATTTTCAGATAATTATAAATAATTTCAAAGAAAATTATTTCCACCAGCAACTCTCGTCCAAAAGATGTTTATAAATTCTTCTAAAACTCTTGAAATTAGGAATACGTGTATAACCTCATTCCTTATATAACCCCTTCCTTGGTATAAATTGTCCATCTCAAATTTCCATATTATAGAACTTTAAAAATATAAAACCTCAAAATGAAGGATACGTGTCTTTTAATTTCATTTACACATTCATTTCAAGGCATACATATAATAAAAGAAAAACGGACACTTTACTTTATCTATATGAACATAAAAAGAGATAGACGTATGTATTAAAATACAACTCAGCAAAAATGACTTTAACGATTTGACCCAAAAAGTCTCTGCTTTTCTACTTAACAGGTTGCCAAAAAGGTAAAGGTTTGATTATCTATGGATTCATATATATTAAACCATGTAACACCAATAAAAAAACTAACTGCTAGATACCTTGATTTCAAGTTCTGCACTAATGTTACTTAACATAAATAATTTCTATAAAACCAATTATATTCATTACTAACTCTTCCATGAATTAAACATAATTTTGTAACAAGAAAAAAAAAAAGGTGTATAGATACCTTATAATGGCACAACCATTTCAAATTAATGTAATGAATTATATCTTAACGAATTTAAATATAACACTCGTAGCCTTCCATTTAAATAAAATACACAAATCTTATTTACCGTAACCGATACATATGGGGGACATTCACAAACTTCTCACCTATACAAGGTCATGATAAAATAATCATACACGTGCCAAAACATATCTAAACATGGACTACCTCTTTAATGTAAAAATTTGAACTGTAAATGTGTCCATTTTATACATTTATATAAAAATCAAGTGAGTTGTCTCCTTTTCAATCATATACAACTCACTTATAATATTCTAACTCTTTCTTAATATAAAATATATTTGCTTATAGAGTCCCTTCATTTCCCCACTTTACTTTTCAAGACATCCCAAGTATTATATATATCTTAACCAAATATCATGTAATTATTCTTTTGTTCAAAGAGAGTGTAGTGATTTTACCCTTCAAAGTCACAACGATACTCTATCCTCAAATGCATAAATATATTATACATTTTAAGGAATGTCGAGACGTCAACAAGAGTTGCAAATGAACTACCAATAAATATATAATTCCAACTCGTTCCATCAGCCAAATGGGAAAAGGATCTCAACCCAATCAAACGTTTTAACTCCACAAATGAAGGGTTTCAAGAATAATACAAATAATATACCAATCCCATAATTTGCATTATGTGTTGAAGGAAGTTCAATATCTCCTAAATATGCACTCAGAAGAAAATGTAAGCATACAAGGTAACCCATCTATGCAATTTATGGTATTACAAGTATAAATAAATAAAAAACATAAAATATGTAAAAAATGTAATCTCTTTCCCTTATTAATTTATAACTAACTTTCTCACGACTCATAAGGACATCCCAAAATAAACATAAATCATAGTTTTATTCTATTTACAAAACATTCATTTTTTTTTAAACATTTAAGATTTAATATTCAATAATCTTAAATATGAAACACCCCCTTAAATATTTATGACTTAGTATTCAATGGGTTTTTTTTTTTTTATTTGCTATGAGACATATTACACTTTTACAAAAGTGTTTCTCCTTTATAACCCTATTATCAAAACTATACTCCATAAAAATAAAAATAAACCTTATTTTCAATAACATACATTTTTCTTCTTTTGGTTTATAACTTCACATCCTTATCCTATATTCATATTTAATATATATAAACATGAATTTACTTTATAAATCTCAAATAGAATTATTTAAAGATCATAAGGATTTCGTCCCATCCCAACATATAAACTACCATAACCATACTATATATGTATTCGTTTAAATCACGATTCTCCAAAATGTTTTATGAACAAGTTAGTGTGAAACCTTACTCCACGTCATTTGGCGTTTTTTCCAAACTCCCAAACAGGGTTGGAATTTCAAATGACGGACACCCGTCAAAATTGCCGGTAACAATCAAAATATGAAACGTTTTCTATATTCCAAGCCAGATTTTGACGGTCTCGGTAAAATCTTGGCTGTATTTGACGGGTAAATTGACCCATGACGAGCATTTACCCGTCAAATTCCATCCCTGCTCCCAAAATAAACAAGTGGCAAGTTAGTGAAAACATAACTTTCAGTTCTTTAAAGATACAGTTCGAGTTTCGACTTTACGGTGGATTCTGATGACTGATAGTCAAACGCTGCAATCCCATCATGGATCCGGCGTATCCCTGAGTATTTGTAAAAGGAGACTAAGTCTTGATAGCTTACGACCGATCCAGCGATTGATAAGAGGAGGGAAAAAAAAGAACCAATTAAAACCACTGACAGATCCCCTAAGTTTCGGTTCAAAACTCGGAGAGAGACGTTTTTCCTTCTGCCAAGAAATCTGAACAGAGAGAGATTTCGTGGGTAATGGTGTTGTTGGCTGATGGTTGTTGAGTTCGCGGCACAGTGCAGGTAATAAGTGTAGACATCCATCACATCTAAGCATACAATGTGATCCAAGGGAAAATACTACCATCAAAGCGATTTTGATTTTTTGCACAGAAAATTCGCTTTAAACAAGGAAAATGCCAAAATACAACTCGCTAAAGCCCAAAGGGTATAGTTTATGATGTATACAACTTGTACACAGGAAACAATCCATTTCAAATCCTTGCACGATTCGATTTAGAGAGGGAGAAACTTCATTTTTAAGACTGATTGGCAAAATAAACTCAAGTAAATGACTTGTGCAGTCATTATTGGTAAATCGAATCACACAACAAAAAAAATCATATCGTGAGCACCAGCAACGGTCACATTGCAAGGTGAAAGGATTGAGACACTGAGCAATACGTTGTAACCTGCAAAAGGAGATTTATTCCTATCGTGACCACAAAGGCTGGAAATCATTAAAAGGTAAAATCTTTTCTGTGAGCAAATGTGTAATCCTAAAATCATGGATCTACTCCTATCGCGAGCACAAAAGTTGGGAATCATTAAAAATAATATCGTTGCAAATAGTGAGCGCCATGATGTTAATCTTTGTCAAGTGGATCAAGGTTTACATCTAGCTTCTTTTTCTTTTCTTTTTTAACAAAATAAACACGCCTTTAGCCTGAGCTGGTATACGTTGGTCAAACAAAATGATCCAAGTTCAGAAAAAGGAAAATACAATACAGTTTCAGACACGACTCCATCTTCTATTATTTCAGTGCTCATATTTCGAATCCGAACGCAGAAATTAACACTATACCATAATCCAATCATTATTTAGCTTGACTGTATTTGAAACGCAGAGGTAAGAAAACACAGTCATACATTAAAGATCCAAACGCAGAAATTCATTGTAAACAGAGATCACCCCCATACATTTAAACGATGGCAATGGTTGTTTACAGAGAGCGTTTCCATACATCCATATTACAGACAACGTTGAACTGAACCAGGAAATGTAGATATAGTACAACGCATTCTAATCTGAGACAGGTAGAGATCTAGGAATTATCCATTTTATCGGTTAAAAAAAAAAAAAACATATATAAATCAATGCTGAAGTATATGAAAACTAAAAACAGATCTAAATACAGAGCTTGGAAATGAAGTCGTATTAAATCCATTAAGCAGCATCGACATTTCTGCCCATGGGTTACTGATCTTTTTTCGGAAGGAATCAGGTCGGTGACAAAAACAGCAGGGAGTCATGTGGATGACCACGTTTTATTTAACCGCCGCGTGCGTGATGATCAGTCTCATCGCTAGCAGTCGATGAGAGTGGCTTCAATTTCACAGAGGAAGGGTCCGTGCATGAATTACAACAAAATTTACAAATCCCAAATCCCAAATCCCAGGTTATGCAAGACACAGATCTTTAAAAAAAAAACGAAGTTCATGGAGTGAAGGTAATAGTCCAATACTCCAGCCTGGTTTATAAAAGAAGAAAATGCAACCCCTAGGTAATGGAGATCACGAGGTGTACGAAACCCCCCAAAATGGCATTCAAAACAAGAACCAGATCTTCATTAAAACAAAAGAATTCCAAAAAAAAAACCAGATCTTCTTGCCATCAAGAATCGGATCTGTGTTACACCCAAATCCCTGGAAGGGGATTTAGATTGATATCCCAACCAAAACGCTAGCAGGATTCCAGATCTATACTGAAATCTCTGACAATGTATTTGCAAGGATTTAATCATGTAAAACAACCCAAAGGCGGCTATTTCCAATCTTTCAGACCAAAATGCAACAACCAATCGCGCAATATAGAATTCAGATCTATAATAAAACCAAATCGATATAAGATGGAATTCATTCTATATTAAAACCAAACGAAAAATAGATTTCAGATCTATAATAAAACCAAGTTGCTGGAAAAATGGATTCGATAGATCGTTATAGATCTGAAGGATGACGACAATAATTATTTACAGAGATCTTTTTCCATAAATAAATAGCAGGGTTTGCATCACATACAGTCCATGAAATCAATCTCGATATGTTTCAGATCACATGCTAAGCTAATCAAGATCTAACATGCAGTCCATAAAAACAAACATATAAAACATTTCAGATCACATACAGTCTATGAAATCAATCTCGCAGTCCATTAAAAGCAAACATACATTTCAGATCATATGCAAAGGAAACAAGATCTAAATCCAGATAATTATTATCGCGTGTACCTAGATTCTTCCAAATGAAAATCACAATCAAACTAGTGTATGACGCAGTTAAACACGTATGCAGATGTGAATCGTAGTCACACAGAGTTAAAACGCAGTCAAACAAATGTAAATGACAGACAAGGAATCATGTGCAGAGTTTGTCTAGTTCAATAATTCTTTATCGTGACAAACAACAGACTCATAAACAAATCTCATAGATTTGGAACATAGATTTGGAATGCCTGTGAAGAGCCCTTGAGGTCCAGTCTTCGAACGTGGGCTCTGATACCATATGTAACATCCCCAATTGTAATACATAAAAAAATTTCTAACTAACCAAAGAAACGGAAACAAGGTGTTTGTTTTGACTCTCAAGATATTTTATTGATCATGCAAATAACCTGACTCTCAAGATATTTATTGATCATGCAAATAACCATAAGTCAAGCCGAAATATATGAGAAACTAAATCATGTCTACTTACTTGAATCCAGGGGAAACACACTTGGAGAATCAACTCCTCCCAACCATAGGAGGCAGCAATTCAACGGTTTGCTCTGTTTTGACTCTCAAGATATTTTATTGATCATGCAAATAACCTGACTCTCAAGATATTTTATTGATCATGCAAATAACCATAAGTCAAGATGAAATATATGAGAAACTAAATCAGGTCTACTTACTTGAATCCAGGGGAAACACACTTGGAGAATCAACTCCTCCCAACCATAGGAGGCAGCAATTCAACGGTTTGCTCTGCTCCACCCCCGAGCTGGATCACCAACCATGCACCAGAACAGCAAGTAACTTCCTCGCGGCACTCAATCCTCAGAGTCCGTAACAAGCTGCAACAAGAAAGCTTCCATGCAGCACTCTCTCTCAGAGTCCGTAACAAGCTAAGCGATGGACTTATGAAACGGGAGAAACACTCAACACATGCATTCACAACAAAGTTTCTCCATGCACAACACGGTGTCCCATGCTATTCCAGTGCACCCATATAAATAATTTTTCCCAGGTCTTATGCCATCCCAATCAAATCTCCAATCAGATCCCTAAATCCATGTGATTTAGGATCTTGTCTGGTTGTTGAGCTTTGGATTGGATTTGATTGGTGTCAATCACTCTTAGCTTGTTTACACATGTTGATTGGTGCCATGGTTGGTGTCCCCTCATGTAGTTGAGTTCTCCAAGTGTTATTTTCTTTATTAATACATAAATAAAAAGGTTTGTTGTGCAAAAGTCATTTGAGTTTTTGAGTTTCATAACTCATTACATGATAATAAAAAATAATAAAAAATTTCAAACCATGAAAATAAAAGCAGTGTCATGGGGGTATTACAAGTTTGGTAAACAACTAAAGTATCGAAAAGCATGTAAATAATACCTATTGCCAATGTCCATTCATGAGAAGTAATTCTCTAAAATTAATTGAAACAATTAACATGAGGTTTCCTCTCCATTTCAATGATAATATGATCATTTATATCATCCTCTTATGAGGACAAGCCCTGCAATTCTATAACATCTTTTCTTTTATGCAATTACTCTTTCCACCTTTGCCATAGGTCAACCATAAGAAATACCCACAATAGAGCACTTTAGGAACTCCATCAAATTGTATGTCAATGTAACAATTTTATTAAATGGTATACAATCATACTATTCAAGTTATCCATTCAATTTGGAAGTACAGGCTTGTGTAATATTGTTCAATTCTTCATAACACATTTGTTAGTCCTTATTAATATGCATGATTTGCACAAATTTCACAATCTTTTACTGATACATAGAGAGAAATTGGGATGAGGTACCCATACGGGATAAGCAATGTCACACAGTGAAAGAATATTGCCAACATTAGTTTATGAGGATCAAAATAAATTATCATCTGCATCCTCTAGTCTCAGGTGACACCAATTTGGCTTGTCATCCCTAACTTTGACGCTAAAGGCTATTGAACCAACCAATGCAATCAAAACCAACAAACTGAAGAGGAAATGAATAATATTATCTATTTTCTACTCGATTCCACTTCTCTATGATGGTCGGCCAATGGAGTTTTGCATAAATTTTGTATCATGCCCACTAAAAATTGACACCATATATATTATGTGTTCCATGGTTTTGAGTCTCTAAGAAGGATCTATTGAGATGACAAAGGATAATTTTGACGTTCACATTCCACACTACGAACAAATTTGTACAAGCTTCGGTTTGGATCCTTACATTTGATAAAGATTAGTAACATTCATTATTATGTAACTATATTGTTCCCCACCAATATTTCATTTAGCTTTAAATTTGTCTTGATCAAGATTCATCATCTCAACCTAGAAAACACCGCCCTTAGAGCTTGGTGACAATAACAAAAGGTGAAGTGGGAAGAAAGCATCCTTCTCCACCCTCACTACATCTCCTAGGATCATTCTTTTCCACATTAGTTCAAGTTATCATTCTTTGTATGAACTTTAACCTATCAATTATTCACCTCCTTACCCTACAAGATATAAAAACGTCTTACAGCAAAAATACAATCAGTAATAGTATAGTTGCAAATACTACATTGTTGCTAGTAAATGTGTGAAATGTATGAATGCAATTATTATGGAAACAAAGAGATAATGTACTTGATAATTATTTGTACCCCAAAGGTCGAATTAAAATTATTAGGGAATGAGTATGCCAATGGATGCTCCATATTCATACACATTGCTATGACCCACAACTTGAATTTGACAAGTATTATACTACTAGTCAAACAATAAGGACATTATTCTAAAAGTAAGAAGAATATGCCATAAATACAAGATCATTTAATAAATTTATAGCCATATTATTTTGAAACAATTTTCCTAAGCATAATGAGAACATTTAAAAAAACATCACAAGATTGTATATTGACCCCACAAAAACAAAATATTTTGTTACACGGTATACTCTATCAAACAAACATAAGAAAGTAGCTTAATTTGTGGTGAACTAATTTTATACTCACCAAACCTTTAGTACCTATAAGTTTTACTATTCAAACAATAAAAAGCTACATGCCACATTTTGTCATATGATATGTAGAAACCAAAAATTCTAAACTCCTTCTACCTAAATTTTTCTACACATTGAAATTAACTACAATCCAATCATTGAAACATGCATACATGTGTATTCATTAATCCATTTCTTTATTCGAATGCTTGAACTTTTCACAAAGAAAAAATATAAACTTGTTAGTCATTTTATGAATCAAAGTATACAATACTACACATTCCATAGTAACCAACATGTTTAAATTCATTGCTCTCCCACCCAAATTTCTAGAAAAATACTTCCCATACACTGGAACTAACATTTAGAACTTCATTTTGTCTTAAATTGACCACCACCCACTTACTAGCAACTCTATTAACTATAGTTCACTAGTACTATATCTAAACAAGCCACTATAAAGACACACATTGTCTTCCAATAATGACAATAAACAAAACCTACAACCATAAAAGACCCAATTATTTATCCACCAAACACTCCATCAAGGTAAGGAATATGACAACCACTGAAATATAATTACATATATCAAATCCAATACCCTATAAAAATATAGAAAGTATGCCTTGAGACACCATTCTTGAATCCTTCAATTATTCAAAGTGGATTGATCCTTCTACCAAATTCAGTGTTTGTTTTGAGAGAACGTCTACTTCAGTATTGAACTCTCTATAAACAAGTTGAAAATGGAGATTTATAAATGCTTCCTATAGTCTTCAAATTTTGCTTTCCATCTATACAGTAGAACCACCTGCAATTGGCGTTTTTGTAATACCTAATCTATGATCACTTCGGAGTCTTTGACAACCTGCAAATCAGAAATATGTTTAGTTTGTGCAAAAAATAAAAGTCGTCGCAATGCTAGAAGTTCTCCTCTAGTATTTGTTCCCCTACCACAACAAGGGAAAATTTTAAGGATCCATAATTTTCTTAAAGTGTAAAAACATTGGCGAATATTACTCATTCTTAAAATTCCAAACATAAAATGTTTGACGATTTATAAAAAATCAAATTTCTAAGGATTTTACATACTTTTGGGACAATTTTGGAGATTTTTAGAGTAAATTAATTTTATCCCATGGAATTTGAGCGGATGACTTTAAAAAAATGGAAATTGGATAACCTTCTTTCGAGAAAACCCCTAAATTATCCCATGGGATAAATTTTGCCCCTAAAATTTCCTTGGCCGCATCCCATTCGGAGCTTGAAGAACTGTGAATCACCGAATTTCATTGGCATACCCACTCCACACCTAGCACCGTCATATTTGAATCCCCATCAAAGAATTCAATTGGCATATGGGAGATAAAACAAGGCTCTGTTGCGACTCTTACATTTTTGTTGCTCTCTTCTTTATGAGATTCATTAAAAGAACCAATGGCATTTAATGTGACTCTAATAACAATTATTCTTTTATATTCAAACAAAATCTCATTCTTGTGTTTCCATATTTCCGAATAAATGAAATAAGAAATATCTTTCTAGTAATTTGCATTCATTATTCAGTTATAAAATCTTAATTCAATTATCGAGATGACCATTAAATGCTTGAACTTAAACAAACAATAATTCAATTATCAAGATGACCATTAAATGCTTGAACTTAAACAAACAATAAACAACAATATAATTGCATACATGAATCCAATACATGGTAGAGTGATGGAGGAATCTAATAAAACTTCCCAACAAATTAGACTTGAAAGAAAGTCTAGACTTCATAGAACTTAAAATGTATGGAGAAAACTATTTTAAATGGTCTCTTGCATCTCCTTGAAATCATAATCAGAATCATCCACCTATTCTTATTTGTTACCTTGTAGTTATTTTCTTATTTGTTACCTTGTAGTTATTTTCTTAATTAAGAGAGGAGATGCTCCAAAAACACCTTTTTTGTTTATTATTGTTAGCTATACTTTTAACACATTGAATTATTTTAGTTTTAATTTTGATATTGATAGTTTTTTTTAATATTCATCTTCATAAATATTAATAATTCTATAATTGTTTGAAAAAAAACATTAATCATCTTAATTATTATTTATGTGGATGAAATAAATAAATAAAGACAAATAGGTTCATAAGAGTTACAAACAACTTCATAAGAATGGTGATTAATTAAAGAACAAAATCCTAGAAAATGAAAGAATAAACAACTTCATAAGAATGATGATTAATTAAAGAACGAAAACCTAGTAAATGAAAGAATGAGCTTGACTCAATTGAATATGTAAAGAATATCAACAAAATAGAAGTGGTTAGGGTGGCAAGTGTGGAGGGTGCTCCTTGGCCCCAGAGGAAATGTAGAACAAAGCTATGCTTGGGGATTAGGAACTTCCATAAATAACTAAATGGAGGTTCTCACCCTTTATCTAGGGTTAAGGCAATTCAAAGAAAGAAGATTGGACATTTGGTCATTATGGAAGACTCAATGGTGATAATCTAACATATAGAACTTAAGATGCTCATCAAGGATACGATTCTCTGTCAACTTCTCCAAATAATATCATCTCTTTGGGAGCTTGCAGCACCTCTCTGAAAGAAGTAAATTTGATTGACATAGCGTAAGTATTTCTTTTTGAAGCTAGGATATTGTTCTCCCGGATGTTATATGGATCTCTAGTCGTGTTTCCATCTCCCTCAATAACCTTTTGAGCCCACTTAGGCCTAGGATTGGGAGTAGGGACTGGATATAGATTTGAATCACTGTGAACTTCATCTTCAATTTCATACACTAATTCAACTATGTCCTCTGCTTCGGATTCTAAATCTGAAACATTAATAGAAACATGATCATATGAAAAAGGTTTAGGAAGAATGGTTTTACCTTCCCTTTCAAATAGTAGTTGAGATTGCACTGGATTTGTGTATGGAAGAAAGTGTGATAATTCATATTCCTTAGAGGCATGGTTTGCAACACCTTTCACTATAAGCTTCCCTGTTGATATATATGAGATCTCCACTGAGTCAAGATCAAATAAAACTCGCTTTGGTGGGACAGTATGTGCCATATGGTATACATATAACAAATTTGTAGCTAAGGAGGGAACACATAGTACATTTTTTAGCACTCCATGCTTTAACTTGATTAAACCCTTTCCTTCAACTCGTCTTTGAGTGTTATCACCCATGTGAATACTCAGACCATCAATAAGTTGTAATGAAGAGAATGATTCTCTGGATGCAACCATATGATTGAAGGTTCCTTAATCAATGAGGAAGGCATGTGATTTTGAACAACTAGCCTTGAGTGCACGGCATATCTCATCATGATATTCAGTCTTGTCTCCAGATTCAGCCTTCCTTGCGCCTTCAGGGAGGAAAATATTGTGTTGCTCAAGGAGTTTTGTCATATGATCTATTGTCTTCTTCATACAATATTTCTTTGTATGGTTTCATTTATTACAGTAACAACACTTTCCCTTGTCAGAAATCTAATGTTTGTCCTTCCTAAATCCTGAGGCTTCATTGGATGGATCAAACTCTTCCTTAGGTTGGAATTTAATGTTCCTCTTTTATTTTCCTTTCTGCTTCCTCATTGCTTATGCATTACTTGTCTCGCCATATAAGATATCTTGATCCAAAGAGGCTCTGAGAGCTCCCATATCTATCAGCTTGTCATGTTCTTGGATTAGAGACTCTGTGAATGCATCAAGGGATGGAATTCGCCAATTAGGAGTAGTCAGTCTCCTAGAGTGAAAGGTAGATACAAACATTGAGTATTATGGGCCAAATTTTCTCATAATTGAGATCACCAATTGCTCTTCCTTGTTATCAATCCCGCACTACTTGCATTGCATGACAAGTGATTTGAATTTAAAAAAAAATTGTTGTATAGTTTCAAAGTGGTTGGGTTGTAGTGATATCAGCTCATATTCCATTATATGGCCCCTCAATTCATCTTGTTTTCCAAACAAGTATTCGAGCTTGTCCCATACTTCTTATGATGTTCTCAATCCCTCAAGGTGAAAGAGTAATTCTCTAGAGATGTGGCTGCACATGAAGCCAAAAGCTTCATCAAGCTTATTCAGATACTTGGATTTTTCAAGATATTGTCGTGGTTCGACTTCTTTGCCTGTGGTGACCCTATATAGACCCTTGTTGCACAAGACCATCTGTATGCCAGCCCTCCAATCAAGGTAATTGTAAGGTATGAGGATTCTAGGAGTCAGATTTGTTGAATTCTCCATTTCACAGCTTCAAGAACAAAAAATTCTTCAAGAAATATTCAAATAACCTACAAAAACATTGTAATTCAAATTAGTTCAAACACTCTCCACTTCAACATGTGCACTTTCTCTGGGTGCATCACACCTGTATAGACTTCTCTGCACATAATACAGAGGGAGCAAGGCAATAATTCAAGGATTTATGTGGAACCCAATTACTTCTAGTGCATCAATGGAAGTTTCTGAGGTTCAAAGCGGGAATGGATACCCACTCTGCTACCATGTAAAATTCAATGAAGCATAGGATCATCAGCCTACAAGATTCAAAATGGACAATTGTAGAAGAGAGAGGAGCAATTAATAAAATCAGATCAATAATTCATGGAAGATTAAAAAAACACTCATGAGACCAATAATTGGAATAATTAATCATAATCCATTAATCATTATATAATTAAGTAATACAATGGTAATACATATAAGAGAATTCAAATCTACCAACTTGGTCTGACTCCAGAGCTAAGTCATTGCGGGAAAATCACCACTAGAGCTCACTAATGCAACTATGGATCACTAAAATAGTTCACAACCAGTAAACTAATGAGGGTAGGTGAGAAAATGCACCCTACTTCCCCTAAATCATGGAAACTGGCACTAGGATGACTGAGAGTGATCTAACTGATGGGAATATGAGCATAACTGGAATTAACTGAATACCTACTAGATTCAACTATTGGATATTGTTGGTGGCACTCATAGTGGGTTCCTAAATTATAAGGATCGGTCCCTGGGGCACCTAACCTCATGCAGATAGGTGTAGTAAGTGGCATATGTCCCCTAGGTGTGTCCCCCATGAACTAGTTGAGTGATGAAGACCTCCTAAGCTAGGAAAATAGACAAATAGACTATGTGGTCAAAGGGAGGATTAATTATAATCCCAACATCCCCATGATGATTTTTCATGGCGATGTTCCATGACAATATTCCATGGCGATGTTCCATGGCGATGTTCCATGACGATGTTCCATGACGATGCTCCATGATGATGTTCCATGTTGATGTCGATGAAGATGTTCCATGTTGATGTTTTTCTAGACACATGATGTTGTTGGTGTTTCAAAACTTCCTATGACATATAGATTCACCCGTCAGTTGTACAATTGTTGTTGTTGTTGATGATGTAGAATGCCTTCCTTATTAAGAGGGAGTGATGAAATAAATGTAACTTCAGAAAGTATTCTATTGTACTTTTATTGTATTCCTCCTTCCAAGATGTTATTCCTCCGTTAAGAGATGTCCTTGATGTAATTGGTCATGTAAAATTCATTAGGGAAAAACTGTGTTGTAAGTCGGTACAATAGTGCCCACAAAAGTATTAGACAAATGTTATTTTGAGTCTTCTTAGGTAGGTCGGCCCCAATTATATAACCTAACCAACATAGTTAGGTAATTGAGTCACTCATTTGTTAAGTATAAGTAGGTGAGGTGCCTCCCTCATTTGCATACACTTCTCACTCAAGAAAATACGCAAGAGAGAGAGAGAAGGAGTCTACTATTGAAAGGGAGCTTTTATTTTTGTTCTTGGAGTCTTACAATGTACTTGGTCAAATTCTATATTGATGAATTTTTGTTATTTTTTCTCCCTCGTGAGGGTTTCCCATGATAAATACCTATGTTCTTTTGTGTGGTTGTGCTTGTCTTTATTTCGGTGATCCTTTGGATATAATGTTATAACGCTAAATGTTTTTAGATATTATATAACCATAAAAATTCTAATAGAGGAGAAACTGTTGAAAGCTCTGTGAGAAATGAGAGGTAAATCCAAGATGGATGTGCCTACCTACTCAAGGAGTCTAAACCTAGAAGAATTGATAGACGGGGTCAGAGAGATGGAGCATATAGAAGACCCCAAAAGGGTACATGTTGCCTACCTAAATTTGAAGGGTCGTGCTTCCTTGTGGTGGGACAAGATACAGGTTGACAGAGTAAATAAAAGTAAGGAGAGGATAAAGACTTGGGATAGAATGGTCGCCAAGCTTACAGATAAGTTCCTTCCCACTGACTACATGATATCTATGTTCATGAAGATGTAAAACTTGAGACAAAAGTAGATGATTGTAAAGGAATTCATGGAGGAATTATATCGACTATCGATCAGGACGAAACACACCGATGAGGGAGAGGAGGTAGTCATGATATATGTAAATGCGGTTCGATGAGTTGATCCTGTCAAAATTTAGGACAATTAGAGAATCCTATCATCTAACATTAAAGGTAGAAGAAAAACCGTCGAGGAAGACTTCGACAAGCAAAGGAAAGTCAACTGCTCGAAGTCAAAAATATTCTGCCACCAAAGGACAAACTAGTGGGGTAAGGAAGGAAGAAATTAGGGATGATAAATGGGAAGAAAGCATGACTGGAGGCTATACATCTGAGTACCTACGGGGAAGTGAAATCCATAGAGTTCGAGGTAGTAATGGTCATAATGTTAAGCCCTAAATGTTGGGCATAGTTCCCCCTATAATGTGGCACTTTACCCCCTATATGGTGTTGTATTACATATTATTGACATAGGATTGGGTCTATTAGTGGGTATTAGTTATTATTGTACACCTTTTTCTCCTATATATAGTAAGGATATATTTTCATTTGAGTGAGCATTATATATTGTCGTGTATTGGGTACACATTACATTGTGTAAGGAGGTTCCTCCCTCGAAGAGGATAGTTATGTATCTTTGTTCTTCATTATTAAGGTGTGTATTACTCTATTATTGTCTATTTATGCTATTTATGGGACTTGGTTGCATAACATTTGGTATCCAAACTCTTTCCTCGAGATTGGCTTCTACAAAACGAGTCATCTAGGAATTTTCGCTACAAATTTTGTTATACAATAAGTCAAAGATTGAGGTTAAAAACCCACTTCCAAAATAGAACATAATATTTCTAGTCCAAAATTTAGATCCCGGTCCATTACAATTTCGTAGATAATTGTGAAGGAATCTAGGATTTTTTTACTACCCTAAAACCTAGTATAAGACAAGTGTTATAGGGAGAAAGGCCATATCTGAGGCATACGAGATCCAAATTGAGTGAGACGAGTTGCGTTCAAAAGAAGATGGACTAGGGTATATGTGGTATAATTTTTAGATACATAACAAAATATTGGACACACAGCATACCATACAAGTTTTCGCTTCTGGATAGGCTAAAAATAAGAATCTTTGGGAGATTTGCAATAACTTTCTTTTGGCACATCCAAATTAGGTCAGACCTACAGAATTGGAAATAGGAGACATCAGGGTACCACAAGTTGAAGTTTCATACCTAGAGAAGTCAAAATTTAAATTTTATCTCAGTTACAAGTCATCCCTAAAATAGTCTTCCAATTAGGGTTTGAAACCAGTGTTCTAGGGAAAAAGTTCATATCTGAGGCATCTGAGATCCAATTTGGGTGAGACCTATTGCATTTGAAAGAAGACATACCAATGTATTTGTGGTAATAGTTTCAGATGCAGAAATGAAATATTGGACATGTGGAATACAATTCAAATTTTATCTTCGGGATAGGCAAGAAATAAGAAGTGTTGGGAGAATTGCAATATAGCTTTACTAGGGAACCCAAATTAGATCAAACCTATGGAATCCGAAAGAGCACACAAAAGGGAACCGCAAGCCAAAGTTGAAGACCTAGAGGAGCTGAAATTTAAATTTATCTCAGTCCAATTTATCCATAAAACAATCTTCCAATCAAGGTTTGAATAAGGAAAATCTATAGTTCAAGTAGTTGTAGATCGCATAAAGCACCGACAAGTAGTCTCCAAATACTGAAGATGTCCAAAAATAGGATGAAAAAACCGGTAGATCAACATTATAGTTAAAGGAGTTTTGAAGAAGGAAAAATAATATGGGAACTTGAATAAATCATTGAAAAGGGGACCAAATAATGAAATCAAGCTATTATTGAGTACCTCATCAAGTGGAAGAACTTACCAGCTGTAGATTAAACATGGGAATATGATTCCTTCATGCATATGCATCCACAACTACCCAAGTGTTGAGGAAAATTCTTGTTTGAAGGGGATGGGCATGTTAATCCCTAAATGTTGGGCACAATTCCCCCTATAGTGTAGCACTTTACCCTCTATATGGTGGTGTATTATATATTATTGATGTAGGCTTGGGTCTATTACTAGGTCTATTAGTTGTTATTGTACACCTTTGTCTCATATATATAGGAAGAATATATTTTCATTTGAGTAACCATTGTATATTTTCTTGTCTTAGGTACACAATACATTGTGTAAGGAGGTTCCTCCCTCAAACAGGATATTTATTTATCTATTTTCTTCATTATTAAGGCATGGATTACTCTCTTATTGTTTGTTTCTATTTTTTTGGGACTTGGTTGCATAACAAGTAAAGGAGCTTTCAAAGGTGAACGTGCATACCAGTCAAAGGTCATCTTCTATAAATGTCGAGAACTAGGACTCAAGGCATAAGAGTGTGAAGAAAATTTGCATGCTACAAGTCAATAGGAAACTAAAGTTCAAGGAGATGAGGAAACTAGTTCGAATACAAAGGAGAAATTAGGAGAAGCCGCGTTGAATAGAGCTCAAAACTTGACTTTCTAGCGATCATTGTTACAGTCTCACAATAGGAGAAGGAACCGACACAAAGGAAGTCCATCTTCCAAAAAAAGGTGAAGATTCAGGACAAATGTTGCAAGACCATCGTCGATGGAGGCAACACAGAGAATCTAGTCTCAATGGAGGTGATTGACAAGTTGGGTATGAGATGTCAACCGCACCAAAATGCATACAAGATGTCGTTGTTATAGAAGGGTCATCATGTTATAGTGACACAACAATGCCTAATCATTTTCAATATTAGAGGGTTGCATGATAGGGTGTTGTGTGACATGATTTTGATGGATGCATATCACCTATTGTTTGGTTGACCATGGAAATATGACCGAAAAACGTTATATGATGGTTGACAAAACACTGTTATAGTCTAGAAAGAAAGTAGGGTCTTTTGAATTATTCCCTTGGTCGAAGAGTTGGGTGGCTAGGGAAAGGAGAGTGGATATTGGGAAAAGCAGGTGTTGATGTGTTTGGCGAAAGAATTCCTAAAGGAGGAAAAGAAGCAACAATATTGCTTCACAGTTATTCCAAAGGGGACAAATGTTGATCGACCGACTGAAAATATTCCGATGGATGTCAAGGAAATATTGTCGAAATTCAAAGGCATAGTAGTCGAAGAGTTGTTGACTGGATTACCATCGATGAGGAGTATCTTGCACCTTATCGACTTGATTCCAAGGTAGAGTTTTCCAAACAAGGTGTCACACCAGATGACGCTGAAAAAGAATGTTAATTTGAACTGACAAGTCCATGATTTGTTGGAGAGAGGATTGATCAAAGAAAACCCAAGTCAATGTGTTGTACCAGCTGTACTAGCACCCAATAAGGGAGGAGAATGGAGAATGTGTATCGACTCAATGGCTATCAATTGGATCATGATCAAGTACATGTTTCCATTACCAAGGATGGATGACTTGATTTACAGTTTGAGAGGCGTGATGTACTTCACCAAGATCGACCTGAAGAGTGGATACCATTAGATCCAGATAAGGGAAGGTGATGAATGGAAGACAACCTTCAAGGTGAAGGAAGGACTGTATGAGTGGATGGTTACGATGTTTGGGCTGACTAATGTGCCAAGTATGTTCACGAGGTTGATGAATGAAGTATTTAAACCGTATCTGGGAGACTCGTCGTTGTCTATCTCGATGACATACTCATTTTTTTTCTAACAAAAAAAGAACACTTGACACACATTCGATAGGTTCTGCAAAAGTTGAATAAGGAAAAATTGTTGGTAAACCTGCAGAAGTGTTCTTTCATACAGAAGGAATTAGTGTATCTTGGATTTGTGATTTCCAAAGGAGGACTGAAGATGGACCTTGAGAAGTTCAAGGTAATTTTGGAGTGTCCTGAACCGATGAACACCACATAAGTTAAGATTTCCATGGACTTGCCAACTTTTATCGCAAGTTCATTAGAGATTTCATTTGAGTATGTGCATCGTTAACAACATGCATGAGGAAGGGCGAGTTCAAGTGGAAAAAAGAAGGTCGGTGATATTTTGAGAAGTTGAAGCAGAAAGTGATGGAGAGCCGATTTTTATCTCTTCCATACTTTGAAAAAGGTATTTTAAAATGATTGCAACACAAGTCGAATAGCAATTAGAGCCATGTTGAGCCAAGAGGGTCGACTAATTGCATTCTTCAGTGAAAAGATGGATGAAGCTAAGAAACAGTATTTTGTCTATGACCAAGAATTATATACTATTATCCAAGCCTTAAAGAAGTGGAGACACTACCTATTACCAAAGAATTTGTGATGTATATGGACCATTAATCCCTAAGGTATCTAAATACTTGAATGAAGTTAAATCAAAGGCATATGAAGTGGTTCGAGTTCATGCAAAGTTATACCTTTGCATTGAAGCACAAGTTGGGAAAGACCAACAAAGTAGTCGGTGCATTAAGTCGAAGAGTCGCATTGTTGGGGACAACTATTATAAGGTTGGCGGGGTTATAGTTGATAAAGGCATACTATGAAGTCGATGAATACTTTTCCAATGCATGGATGGCATTGAAGGATCTGTGGAGTGTTGACAGAACCACATACTTGGATTATTTCATCCAAGAAGGGTACCTATTTAAGGGACATCAATTATGCATCCCGAGAGGATCAATGCGAGAGAATCTGATAACGGAGCTGCACAATGGAGGATTAGGAGGCCACTTTGGCATCGATAAGACCAAATCATTGGTGGTGGAGAAGTATTAATGGATAGGGATGTTGATGGATGTAAATAAGTGGATCCCACAATGTCAAATATGTCAGCTTTCTAAAGGAGGAATTCCATGGTACTATATACACCTTTTCCCGTACCAATTGTGCCCTGGGAAGATGTCAGCATGGATTTTATGCTAGGGTTTTTTAGAACATGAAAAGGGAATGACTCCATATTGGTGGTATTCGATAGGTTTTCTTCCATGTCAGAAGATAAGTGATGCCATAGGTATTGTTGTTTTATTTTTTAGGTAAAATGTGAGATTATATAGGTTACCAAAGAGCATCACTTAGGATAGAGATACCAAGTTCATGGGACATTTCTGGAGATCCCTATGGAAGAAGCTTGACACGAGGTTTCATTTCAATTCTACACACCATCCATAGACTGATGGGAAAATTGAATTCATGAACACGAGCTTAGGAAATATGCAAGGGTGTTTTACTACTAGTCAACCTAAGAAGTGAGAAAATGTGTTGGTGCAGGCAGAATTCACGTACAACATTTCAATGAACCGGTCAACGGGAATGATTCCATTCCATATTGTGCAAGGGAGAAGTCCACTTGGAGTGGATGACTTAGTCAAGGTGTTGATGGGAACGTGGAAGAGCGTATATGCGGATTCATTTGCAGACCACATGAAAGAAGTGCATGGCTAGGTGAGAAGACAACTCGAGAAGAGTAATGTAGCTTACAAGTTGAGAGTCGACTGAAAGAGATGATTGCAATCCTTTGCAGAAGGTGACTTAGTGTATGCACACTTGCAGAAGGAAAGTTTCCTGCATGTAAAATATGATAAGTTTAAGTTAGAGAATATTAGTCCATGTAGAATCCTAACGAAGATTTCAAAAAATGCATATGCGCTTAACTTGCCAGAATGTATGGGTATATCACCAACGTTCAATGTTTCCAACATATCCAAGTTGCGGAAGGGTCGACGAGTGATGGGAAAGATATTACCAACTTGTTGAAGCATATTATAGTTTATTCAAGCAATGAAATCATGTAGGTTCTCAATGAGCATGAATCTAGGAGGAACATAAGTCAAAGCAAGAAAGAATACCTAGTCCGATGGGCAAACAAGGATTTGGTAGAGGCGACAGGGATCTCAGAAGAAGAGCTCAACAGACCGCAAATTCATAAGCAAATTTTTTTTCAATCTTAGGGGGTTGATGCAAAGGCATCTAGTCCCAAGGCCACTAGTCAAAATTAGACGACGAGAGTTCCCGGAGGACAATCAACGGACTCCAAATAAATGGACGAGACAAGTGACAAGGGAGAAATGAATCATGAGGATTTTGACTAGAAATAGGCGACATCCAATGACAATGTATTGGTGAGGGTCGATGAGGAATACCAACCATGAGAGGAAAGGAGTCGGGAAGAAATCCAATCAACTAGATTCCAACTAACTTAACATCCACAATCTCGAGGAATGGAGTCATTGGTGTAGTTGGGTTAGTTGCAGAGAAGTTATGGCAGTTGTTTAAGGACACCAGTTGGTGAATCCTTATAAAGTGAACTAAAGGGTGTATTTAATGCATCCATGGTGGTTCCTAGGAGTATGTGAGCTTCTAGAAGGGGATAACCGAATATTGTGCATTCAAACACAACTATAAATACCAACTAGTATTTAGCTAAAGGGGATATTTTTATTAGACTTTGGGACTTTTTCAAACCTTTGGAGGATGAGAGAGCTTGAGTGAGTAGAAGGTCAAGAGTTTGTGTTGAATCTTCATGGGTGGAAAAGAGTGAGTGTGTGATCATAGAGGATGTAGCATTCCCTCATGCATGTTTGTACTGTAACAGTCAATGTCCATTCTTACTAACTTGTTTTCTACTACTTTGTAATTTATCTTATATAAATATTTCTTTTATTTAATTGAAAATTCATACTTCTTGGAAATATATTCTTGTGTTTGTGTGTGTTTTCATTGCATGCTTTGATATGCAACTGACCAACCAAGTCATGTTTGCATAAATTTGCAAGTTGTCGATGTTGAGAAAACATTTTTTAATGTGATGTATCTCTACCCAGATAGAACGAGGCACTATGCACTTTCTATGGGACTAAAATCATTGTTCCTAAGTGACCATTTGATCCACAGATCAATTATAAATATCAACATCCATGAAAACACAACTATGGCTTCTTTGAGATGTTGAAAACATGAGAGCAAGTTGCAACATGATTTTATGAGAGAAACCACATTATCAACATGCTTGAATTAGTGTGCATTAGACCAAGGGAATATGTGGTGGTGCCTATTATTTTAAATAGATTTGAACAATCATGATCTAAAATAAAATAATAGACAAATGATAATCTACTACGTGACACTTAAAGCAAGCTCATTGAGGGTGAATGAGTGAAAATAATGAAAAAATAATCTTCTATATTTATGGGGATATAATACATATAACTAAGCATTACACAAGGAAATAATAGATATCATGCTTGGAAACTTATAATTTTTGAGTTAGGGACCAAAAGATAAAAATTGTTGGATTGGAGAGGCAGTGCATATGTTGAACTTTGAAATTTTACTCTCTAGGGAAAATTCATTGGGTTGGGGCCATGAGGTGCTAATTCACTAGGTTCATAAACCTTTTGGGCTCTCAACCAAGTAATTTGACCTTCCCAAGGAAAACCATTGGGTTTAAAGGTATATTGGCATTTCAATTTAATGAATTAACCTTTCTATGGTAAAAAGTAGTAACTTTGTCTCTTTCCCCTCGTCAAGAATGGAAAACTCTACCCAACTCAACATGCAAGGGTAAATTGTTGGGTTTGGAGGCTTTCTACCCTCTCAACTTAGTAATTGGTCCTTCTTGAGACAAATTTCTAGGTTGGTCTACCTACAAGCTCTCAAACTCAACAATTTTCTCTTTGGCTCATCAAACACGATTGAAAATCAAAGGAAAACTTTACTAAGTGTCACGATATTCATTTCTCATCAGATCATTACTAATAACATCCATCATATGCTAAATCACTAAGTCCAAATATTTTTTGGGTTATTGTATGGCTCCTATGATTCGTTGGAAACCATGGGAAGCCACTAAAACTTAATTGCCTTTGTAATATTCTACGCACCAATATAAAACAAAAATATTTTCCATTAATGATCTACATTCATCACACAACCTCATTCTTGAGTTTAGAGTTTTTGGATGCTATAATCCATCAATACCTTGACGCAACCTTTCAAGCTACTTTGTATGGTTCTACCTTTGTATGGTGTTATGTCATTAGACTAAGCATAACATCAATGCCACATGCTTTAATTCATAACTTACATTGTCTTTCCATAAGATGTCAATATTCTCTTTATATCATGCATGCCAACCTTGCTCACTTCTTGGCTAGTTAATCCAACATCTAGACTCTTTAACCTTTATTAAATGACCATGGATTTGCCAATTTTACGATCAAATCTTGCAAACTACAGACTTGCATGGTATTGAAAACATGGTAAAACCATTCCAAATGCTTTCCATAAAATCATAGCATTAACGATGAAAGCACTTATTGTACAAATGTCGTCAATTTTTATTTTTTAAGAACATAAAATTAAAGTGAGATTGAAACACATTCATGAATAACCTAATATATTGTAATCTTAATCCAAAAGACATTATTGAAATGAGACCAAACAAGTCATGGAAATAATTAATGCAAAGTACCAAAAACAACTTGAATTGAGAGCATAAGGGAAAATGAAATCCATTAGTATTTTTCAATGCACACACGTAATTCACAAGGTATTTATAAAATCATAACTCTTAAAACATCAAAGTGTCATCAAAGAATTAAAAAGAAGATATGTCAAGAAGGTAAAAACTTAAGAATCAAAGTGGGATCCCCAAGTCTAAATACTTGGGCTTAGTTGAGGCCTCAACAAGTACTTACCGTCTTCCTTCCTTGGAGCCCAATTTATGCAAAATGTGGAATATAAAAGAACATAGAGAATTTTTAGATTCATCTTAATCATTTTTTTCAATTCACCTTCCCCTTTTGGGAGGTCCTTCATACATTCACCTAGGTTCCACTTCAACTCCTTGATACTAGTTAGATAATCCTCTATCATATCAAAATATATAGGTTCTAGAGATCAAACCCTTTTCAAGTTGCATAACATGCATTTCTTCTTCTTTGTTGATTAGCTTCTTCAATTTCTTCCATACTTCATCTAGGTAGTCAATTTCATTGGTATGAAACAAAATCTCCCTTGAAATATAGGTTGTTCTAACACCCACAACTTTGTCATTATACCATTAACTATGAACTTATCATGTTCACCTTTAGGGTCTAAACAACAATCTTTCTAAATTTCCATAGTGAATTGATCCTCAATAAAGTCTAAATGTATTGCACCCACATGCCATAACCATGCCCACTAAGCATGATTGGCTCCTACTTTGAACCCATATTACTTATACAAACCTTGACACAAAGGGATACAAGTTTAAATAAGTCAATTGTGCATAAATAATACTTCTTAGGAGTTCATATAACATCCATAGTCTTCATGTGATGAAACAACCTCCAAAAAAATCTTGCAATAATAGAACCAAGATAGGATCTTCAAAATTGAGGTTGATGTTAGAAATAATAGGTGCATTACATAAGAATACAAACATGTCCAAGATAGGAATTGATAGTGTCAGTGAGTATTGTTATAACATAGAATCACAACTCAGACAATGCATATTTAACACATATTTTTTGGGTCATTCTTCACTCACCACATGAGCTCATTTATTTTTTATTTGAGTATCTACAATTGCAACCAAAATCAAGGTTGATCTAGTCAACTTGATCACTCAAGGTGATCCCAAATGGTTGAATATTGATGGGACTTTAGATTACCATTTCTTTCCCATCCTATTGTCATGAATTTTGGTGTATTTGTCTCATAAACCTAAGCCTTTCCTAGACACTCTTGTTTTTAATGACCAAACTAGATGATATTGACATAGGCTTATTTCAATGAGTGTGATTGGCTTGATTTCACATGAATATAATGTATGTATGATATGTTAAGAAATTTTTAATTGATTTACGATTTGCATTGTATGGACTAATGTGGTTTGGTAGGTAGAAATATTGATGCAACAGTGATCGAGAACTTTTTAATTAATCTCATGATAATCCAACAAAAGAGGGATCATCCCTTACATTATTAACCATCTTCAATACTTAACACAAATCAATCAATTGAAGGGATGATAAATTTAAGGGATTTAATCCTCCTCATTGATGAATATGACCATTGCATTGCCAATTCTATGAAATAGAAGTTAACTCCTCAAGCAACTCAATCCCACAAAATATTATTTGGATTTTGAAACTCAAACTAGTGGATGAGGGAGAATAACCCTCTCAACTTAGTTGTGCTAGAAAAGAGGCAAATAAGTAGACAATATCCATTAATTAAGGATATGTTTGATTAGGTTAGTTAAAGTATCCAACACCATTTTAGTATTTATATAGAATTAGACAGCAGAGATAAGTTCCTTAGGTTTTATTCTTTGAGACTTATAAATATTATTGTCTCCTTTGTGTCAAGTCGCAGATAATCCATATTGTTTGGTCAATTATATTTTTAGATGTATTTGGAGCATGGTTCAAGTGAAATGTATCCCAACCTTAAGAGGAAAGTGAACATTGCTTTTTGTTGGACTATTATAATATAAGGGTATATTCTGTAGCAATTATTTCAATTGTCTTTGTGTCTGGCTATACTACACTATAATTTTTAGTTTCTTGCATTATACATCTCTATATAATTGGTTGTGTTCTAATTTTAATTGTTAAAGAACACTACAAGTGGTATCAGAGCACTTTATTGAGACTACATGTCTCTAGGAATTTCATAGTTTTTTTAAGGCTAGAGACGTGTTTCGTATTTAAATAACATATATTTCTATCGTTCAGTAGGTAAAATTACAATAAAAAAATACTACATGCAAGAAATACAAGAGTTTTCACCTAGTTGGGCACCCTTGTAACCCATGTCGGTACCCCTTTGAGTAGTACCACATCAAATAATACGTGTCTACGAAATTTCACTTCCAATAACCTTAAGTATATCAGAAGTCCCCTATACAACCTGAAACTAGCTTTAGATAATTTGATTGACCATCATGTTTCTGTAATGGCACTAAGCACAACGCTCAGGAATATTACCCTATACTACTTGGGTAGTCAAGTAGCATGTCTAAGGGCATGGTTGAGCCTCCTTATTTAGTTCCCTAAGAGATTACGTCGAGTACTATTGTTGGACCCTACAAGTATATCGGAGAGCTATAGCACCTAACACTTTCTTATCCTTAGGACCCTATAAACCTTGTCCTATGTGACAAGCTAGTGAGATTCCTAAATATTTGTGTCTAGAAGGNTATATATATATAAAGTTTTGGCATCTGTTTACACCATTCTGGGAGACTTATCTCAAAAGAATCCTTGCATCATGTTGATTTTGTTGGTATACATCTATAACAACCCGTTTTGTGTGGACCCAAAAATACAACATTTGGTGGTACATCTCAAAAGACTCATATTTATCCACTAATTATTTTGAGATAAGCTAGTCTTAATCCTTTCCATATTACAAGTGGCACTATGGTCTACACTCACAATTGAACCTTGAATGTACCCCTCTAATTAAGCATCTAAAACACCCTCTAACCTACTTAATTCCCATAGGTTCGAGCAGGTACTGCATGAGAGGGAGTTGACTGAGGGCATTTGATACATAGAGAAGAACAGGACATTCATTCAGTGTTAAGTCATTAGTCGGATAAAAGAAGCCTTATTTCTTTAGGCTTAAAAGTCAACATCAAATTAGAATTGCATGCATGCAAATGTGAAGCATAAACCCTAAAAGTGACATGTGACCCCTAAGAGCGTATGAAGTTCTAGTTGAGAGGGTGATTGGACTAAAGAGACTATCTATTATTATTGTTGATTGATTTTGGAGTTTTGAGAAGCAGCATAGCATGCAGCCACGGCAATTAGGGTTGAAGACGATGTCTTCAGCTAACAAGGGTTTGGAAGTGAGATATCTACCCTAGTCTCCTATTGGGATAGATCATCCAGGTTTATCCATAGCATTCATCATATACTTCAGTATTCGTAGATCCATAACACTCCAAAGGATTATTGACATACCCACGTTTTGTAGCTGGAAATAGCTGGGAAACCACATAAGGATTCACTAGGACCACAAAACCCAGTCTTTCCTCTGCATGTCAGCTTTCTCTTTCTCAGTAGGCCTATTCTACGACATACAACAACTATCAACCATTAGTTTTCTCATTTGGAGTAGCTATCAGCAAATTAGAGAGTTGGGGGCATGAGCAGCAGAACATCATATCAATTCGCTAGGGAACTTGGAGGCTTCCAAACCTCTGCTTGTGACAGCCTCTCTCTCTGGCAGCAGAATACCGATGAACCCACAAAGTTTCATTAGCTTCTGACCATCCCTCCTCCAAAAATGTCACCTTTAGTTTGAGGGGTGCACCATGTGCAGCTGGGCGTCAACAGCAGGAGAGAAGCATTGATACTTCACCTGTTTGGCCTTTTATGCATGCATCCTATCTCAGGAGTATTATCAGCCGAGTTATCAGTGGTAAGTGTTAAATTCCTTTTTGCAAACCCTAACCCTAATTCACTATATTTTAGGGTATTTTTGCATGGAAAGTTTGCATGCATAGTTATTCCATATTTTTTCACAAGATTGAGTGTATGGATTAGCATTATAGCCAGTGTCAGTAGAATATCAGTATTTGGGATCTTACATTGGTATCAGAGCATGTTCCTTGACAGTTGTGGGCTTGAACATGAGAAGTAGATGAATACAGAAGAGGACACTTTTGTAACCTATAGGAGAAGGAAGAGTAGGTGCACAGAGGAATTTGAGGATATCCATCTAGAAGATACCAACTCAGACATGGACCCAACAGGTATACACTCTGACAGGGGAAAGGAACGGGAGAATATGAGGATAGGATGGATTTTCGCAGCCTAGTAAGCACATTACAGGACTTATCTAAAGGGGAAAAGGACGTACTTAATGCAATCAAAAGATTGTCGGTGAAACTAGAACCAGGTAATAGCAGTACACCTCTCTCACCGGTAGATAGAGGGTCTACAAGCAGTAGTGGGAAGCATGCATACACCAAAATGCAGAACACACCACACATATATAACATACCTTCCAGCAAGCCTACTATGCCTCACTTCCTGGCAGATGTAGTAGTAGGACCAGTCATGCCCGTAGAGCCTAGTGAACCCTCTGGAGCCTATTTACAGGAATACATGGACTTAGGGGATGAGTTTCATGCAGCCATGTCTTTTTCAGATTTTTGCAACATGAAGAGTAGGAATAGACCCAGGAATTTCAACAAGGGGTTTAATCATATTTACGAGTTGCATAAAAACTTGGGTAGGTTGACCATCCCAAACTTTGATGGGGCTCACAGAGGTTCAACGAGGATATGGGTTCAGAAGTTGGATACTTGTTTCCAAATCAACCCCATGACAGAGACATATGCCATAAAACTGGCTACACTACACTTAGACGAAGAGGCTCATGAATGGTGGTACCACAAATTAGTGACATTGGGTCACAACACCATCATTTCCTATAGTGAGTTCACAGAGAATCTCATGGAGTGGTTTGACAAGAAATACCCCGAGATACATTTCAAAGAGTTGGCTCAACTCAAGCAGACAGGTAGCATCGAGGCCTTCATATCGGATTTTCATAGGGTATCTGTTATGGTGACCGATGTGTCAGAGAACATGATGATTATGCTATTCACAGAGGCCTTGACAGAACCACTTCGGGGTTGGGTGAAAGCCTACAAATCCCCCACTTTACAGGATGCAATCAGCAGAGCCATAGATCTCTAGGACTCAATCCCAAAGAACAAGTTTCCACTTAAGACCAACTTTCCAGTTAAAGACAAGGATAGGAAATATTTCATGCCGTACAAACCGAAGAAAACTTGGTTAGACAATGACACAAGGAAAGACTTAAGACAAAATAAATTGTGTATTACTTGTCAGGAGTCATGGGTTCCAAGACACAGGTGCTTAGGAAAGGCCAAATCCCATTACATAGAGGTATATTCATACAGTGAAGGGGAGTATTATGAGCAGGAAACAACAGAGGAATTGCGGGCCACAGAGGAGGAGTCACTCCAAGGGGATACACCAGAGGGAGTTATTGTTACATTATCAGGGGTACCTAGGTTTCACACTCTCAGGGTTAGAGCAGTAGTACAGGGCCACAAAGTAGGAGTATTGATTGATGGGGGGGGCAACCCACAATTTCATTGATGCAGCATGGGTGGCCAAGAGGGGTATTCCGAAAAAAACGTTTGAGGGATTTACGGTAGCAGTAACCGAAAACTCTAGCATGGAGTGAAACTAATGGATTCCTAAACTGAATGTCACATTAGGAAACTACTAGATGAGAGATTAATTTTATGTAGTGAATGTGGTCAATACAAATGTAGTATTAGGCATCCAATGGATTTATTCAATAGGAAAATATACTACAGACTATTGGGCAATGGAAATGGAATTCCAGGGACTAGATGGGAAACGAGTAATTTTGAGGGGCATGAATACTTATCCCTAAAAACCAGTATCCTCACAAAGGATGGAGGACGTGCTCAAACAGGGTGACATAGAATGGTCAAAAAAAAATTTAGTCGCCTTTAGGAAACCTCCAGAGAAGAACACCCAACACCCAACAAATATTCAGGCCTTATTGCAGAAGCACGAGAAGGTATTTCAGGATATTCCAGCAGGTAGACCACCAGATATGGGATTTGAGAATATCATCGAGCTAGAGGAGGGGACATAGGTAGTCATCACCACTCCTTACAAGAATCCCAAAAGATATTAGGATGAGATCAAGAAGACCATCAAGGAATTACTAGAGCTAGGATATATCTGGCCCAGTTCTAGTCCCTTTGCATCATCAGTGGTCTTAGTTAAGAAGAAGGATGGCACATTGTGAATGTGGATCGATTACAGAGCACTCAACAAAAATACCATAAAAAAAGGTACCCAATTCCCAGGATTAATGAACTAATGGACGAGCTGTGGGGTGCCAAATACTTTTCAAAGATTGATCTTCGCTCGGGGTACCACCAGATCTGAGTAAGGGATCAAGACATTTCCAAAACATCTTTTCGTTGTCACTATGGTCACTACGATTTCTTGGTCATGCCTTTTGGACTCACCAATGCTCCAGCCACCTTCCAGTCGTGCATGAACCATACTTTCATAGCTCAGTTATGTAATTATTTTCTAGTATTATTTGATGATGTTTTAATTTACAACAAAACTTGGGAGGAGCATCTGAAACATTTAGACGAAGTATTAAACATTATAGAAGAGCACTCGCTTTATGCGAAGATGTCTAAGTATTAATTTGGTATGAAGGAGATTTTGTATCTATGGCACATCATCAGTGCAGAAGGGGTACAAGTTCATATGGAGAAAATCCGAGCTATTAGGGATTGTCCCATGCCAAATACAGTCACTGAACTGAAAGGCTTCTTAGGAATTTTCACATATTACCGAAGGTATGTTAAGGGGTTCTCCCAATTCACTACACCACTCACCGATCTCACAAAGAAGGGGAATTCACATGGAAATATTTGGCACATAAAACCTTTGAGGAAATTAAAGTCATCATGAATGCTTGCATGGTTTTGGCACTACCATACTTCTCACAGTCGTTTGTAGTGGAATGTGATGCGTCAAGAGAAGGACTAGGGGCAGTACTGATGCAAAACCATCACCCGATTGCATTTGAGAGCAGGAAACTGAAATACTATGAGTGCCACTACTCAATACATGAAAAGGAGAGTTTATCCATATTACATGCTCTCACTAAATTCTGACAGTACCTGGTGGGCAAGAAATTCAAAATCAAGACAGATCATAACAGCCTCAAGTACTTCTTGGAACAAAAGGAGTTGAATGAGCGCCAACAGAAATGGGTCGGCAAGGTGCATGCTTATGATTTCGAGATAGAGTATGTCAAGGGTAAGAACAATGCATTAGCTGATGTATTATCCAAATGAACTGCTTCATTGTCTCTCATGAGTATATCCATAGATTGGAGGTCTCTTATCTTAGTATAGTACTCCAAAAAAAAATTTGCTTGTGATTTAATCGATGGACAAATTTGGGATGACAGGTACAGAATTATAGTTGACGTCATCTATTACAAAGATAGGATATACCTCGCCCCAAAATCAACCTTAAAAAGGAAGATCATACAGGAATCACATGACTCACCATTATCAGGACATCAGGGGTTCTTGAAGACCTACAAGAAGATCTGAGATAGGTTCTCATGGAAGGGCCTCAAAGAGGAATTTATGCAGCACGTTCAGGACTACAACATCTTCCAGCAGAACAAGATCGAACACATTCATCTGGCAGGGTTACTTCATCCACTATTGACTCCGGAGCAGAAGTGGGAAAGTATTTCCATGGGATTCATTACAGGGTTGCCCAAGGTACAGGGAGGAGAATGCTTATATGTTGTGGTAGATTGGTTGACCGAATTTTCCCACTTCTTTTCTATCTCATCTGATTATTCAGTAGCATAGGTAGCTGAGTTATTTTTAAGAGAGGTATTCAGATTACATGGGTTACCCAAGACCATTGTCAATGATTGAGACAATAAATTCACCAGTGCCTTCTGGAAGGATCTATTCAGGTTATTAGAGTTAGAACTCGCTACAAGTATGAGTTATCATCCGCAAAGCGACAGGAAGACATAGATCATCAACAAATGGGTTGAAGGGTATCTACGCAATTATGTAGCAGGACAATAGAGAAAATGGATTAAGTGGCTACACTTAGGGGAATACTGCTACAATACCACCTACCATATGTCTCTCCAGATGACACATTTTAAATCATTGTATGGATATGAGGCACTGAACTTCGTGGATCTATATTTTGGAGATAGCAGAGCACCCATGGCCAAATATTGGGTACAGGACAATCAGGATATCCTTAAGGTCCCAAGGGAGAACTTACATGCAACACATAATCAGCAGAAACTATACGCAAACAGAAACAGGGTTGAGAGGAGCTTCGAGGTAGGAGATATGGTATACTTATGGCTACAACCATACATGCAATCTTCCCTCAAAAAGAAAGGAGTGGAAAAACTAAAACCTCACTTCTACGGTCCTTACAAGGTGATTCGAAAGGTTGGAGAGGTGTCTTATGAGCTATAACTCCCAGAGGAAAGCAAGATTCACAATGTGTTTCATGTGTCCAATCTCAAGAAAAAATTCCAACAACACATTGCTCCATCCACTGAGTTTCCTCCCTTAGATGATGAAGGGCTGCTAGTACTGATTCCAGATATAATACTACATGTGCGAGAAAGGAAGCTTCGAAACAGGGTGATTCAAGAGTATCTAGTAAAATGGAAGGGATTACATATGGAGGATGCCACATGGGAAGGAGAGTAGGTATGGCAACATCCTAGTTTGCAGTTGCTTGAGGACAAGAAATTTCAAGTGGGGAGGACTATAATGTCCCCATCTAATTAAGCATCCAAAACACCCACTAACCTACTTAATTCCCATAGGTTCGAGTGGGCACTACATGAGAGTGAATTGACTGGGGGAATTTGATACTTAGAGTAGAACATGACATTCATTCAATGTCAAGTCATTAGTCAGATTAAAGAATCCTTATTTCTTTAGGCTTAAAAGTCAACAGCAAATTAGAATTGCATGCATACAAATGCAAAGCATAAACCCTAAAAGTGACATGCGAAACCTAAAAGCGTATGAAGTTATATTTAAGAGGGTGATTGGACTAAGGAGACTATCTATTATTATTGTTGATTGATTTTGGAGTTTTGAGCAGCAACACACTGTGCAGCTACGACAGTTTGGGTTGAAGATGGTGTCTTCAGCTAATGAGGGTTCGGCAGTGAGATATTTTCCTTAGTCTCCTATTGGGATATATCATCCAGTTTTATCCACATTATTCATCATATACTTTAGTGTTTGGAGATCCAACACACTCCGAAGGATTATTGACAGACCCACGTTTTGTAGTTGGAAGTAGCTGGGAAACCATAGAAGGATTTGTTGGGACCACAAAACCCAGTCTTTCCTCTGCATGTTAGCTTCCTCTTTCTTAGCAGGCCTGTCCTATGGCATACAACGACTATCAGCCATCAATTTTCTCATCTGGAACAACTATCAGCAAATTAGACAGTTGGGGGCGTGAGCAGCAGAACATCATATCAATTCGTTGGGGCACTTGGAGGTTTCCAAACCTCTGCATTTGACTGTCTATATCTACGGCAGTAGAATACGATGAACCCACAAAGTTTCATCAGCTTCTGACCATGCCTCCTCTAAAAACGTCACCTTCGGTCTCAGGGGTGCACCGTGTGCAGCTGGGCGTCAACAGCAAGAGAGAAGCATTGATACTTCACATATTCGTCCTTTTATGCATGCAGCCTATCTCAGGAGTATTAGTAGCTGAGTTATCAGTGGTAAGTGTTAAATTCCTTTCTGCAAACCCTAACCCTAATTCATCTATATTTTAGGGGATTTTTGCATGGCAAGTTTGCATGCACAGTTATTCCGTATTTTTGCACAATATTGAGTGTACGGGTTAGCATTATAGCTAGTGTCAATAGAATATTAGTATTTGGGATATTACATACACAACATGGATAACTAAAACATGGACCTAACAAAGGCACCTAAGGATATTGGATCTGCAATTGTGGACTTACAACATTCAATTGCAAATATTAACACCACAATGGCTTGCCAAAGAAAATTATTGGAAGGGTTATGTAAACACATAGGTCTAGATTCCACAAAAGAGGATCTAACCCCAAAATAATTTGTAAATGAATTTTATGGATCTTACACTCTCTTTCTAGATACCCAATATCCACCCTTTCAAGATAACAATTTAGACACCACATCTAAAGGTAGACATGCACAGATTTGATGCATAAGATCCATTGGGTTGGGTTGCCCAAATGGAACGCTATTTTTCTCTCCATGGAATTACTAATGAACTCAAAAAATAAAAAAGTGGGAGTCTTATATCTGAACTAAGAATGTTGGAAACGGTGGCAATAATATCATAAATATTATCGTAGCTAAGTTCCTTGGACCCAATTTGTGAATATCCTTCCCAGTTGTTTTGAACGTGACATTGATTACTTGGAACAATTGACAAAATTAGACTAGAGTGTCACAATGACAAACTATATTAGAATCTTTGAGCAATTGTCAATCCCCACGAATGGCCTCTTTGATTATTTTTTAAAGAATGTTTATTTAGTGTCCTCGACAAGGAAATTAGAGCACATGGAATAATGTAGTGCTCCAAAACATGGTTGGAAACTTGTAATAAATCCAGAGAGTCCAATATTGTAAGGGTCCTGCCCTAACCACCTTACTTTAGGATTCATACATGTAATGTATACAACCATCTCTTTGGAATAAGTTCAAGTAATGAGTAGTCAACAATAAATGTAAAATGGTTTCTCTATTAATCAATACCAACTAGGAAGTTGGAACTTATTGATTATTTGACCATGTCAAGTAGTTAGGGTTTTGGATGTGGGAAGCCTATTTAATGAGTTATAAGTATATGAATGGTTTTTTTGATAATTATTGTATTAGATCTCTAGGCAAGTGAAAGGTCAACCAATCTTAAGAGGCGTGTGAACATTGTTCCCAAAATATATTCTCATAATATAAGACTTATTTCCAACAATATTTATCTTTATATTATATCATGTTTCTTGTTATACACTACAAAATCTAATTTATTGCATCTTAAATCTCATTGTATCCTCATTTTTTTCGGACTAAACAACATCCCATAAATGGTGATAAATGCTCAAATGAAAAAGAACTTCATTTCCTACTCACACTATGCGCCCCATGGCACCTCCTCCCAGCACCTCCAACCCTCCTCGTGTTAGAAAAATATTAGAAACAAAGAAAACAAAAATAACAATTGAACATGATATTTACGTGGAAACCTGACTATGCGCAGGTAAACCATAAGGCAATGGTAACTTCAATATTTTATTATTACTCAACAAAAAAATTACAATGTGCTTTTCTCTTGGGTTATAATTATAGGGGTCACTTTCCTTTTATACAATACATATGAGGATTCTAAAAGGAACTGAAATACATTAGAAGGGTCTAGAAATTTTTTCCTTTGGGGATTTGCTCCTACACCACTGGGAAGGCCCTCCCTAGTGCATATGAATCGTGTGAGGGGGACATCTACCACTATACAAGAAAATGTTATAGACTTGGATATTGAATTTGCATCCTAATATTCTCCCACTTGAATTCAATATGCAGTAAGTTCCTTTCCTATGTTTTCCACTCGCATGCCATTGCCAGTGTTTCCTTCATCACATTTTCAGCAATCCCAAAGAAGTTTTTCACCACTCAAACTTATCTTTTTTAACTGGCTTTGTAATCAACTTTGTAATATTCTCTTCAATATCAATTTTCTCCAACTAGATTCTACCTTCTTCTATCACTTTTCTTATGAAATGGTACTTAATATCAACATGATTTATGCAATCATGAAATGATGGATTCTTCACTAAGTAAATAACACTTTGACTGTCACAATGCAAAGTGATCTTCCCTTGCATCATATTGAATTCATCCATCATTCTCTCTAACTGTATTTCCCTTTATTGGCCTCAGTTGTTGCCACATATTATACTTCAATGCTTTATAAGTCCACCACTTGCTACAACTTAGATGTCCATCTTACAACTCCACCAATAAGAGTGAAAGTATATCCTATAGTAGACTTTCAACCAGCTCTATCTCCACCAAAATCATTATCTACAAAACCTTTAATTTGTAATATGTCATTTTGTAGCAAATAGAAACATTTGAAGTGCCCTTTAAACATCTGAGTCTCCATTTCACAACATTCCAAGGCCCCTTACCAATATTCGCCATGAATCGACTAACAACTCTCATTGCTTGGACAATATAAGGTATGGTGCTCACCACGATAAATATGAGTCTCCCTACCGCTAATGAGTATGGTACACAAGACATGCATTTCTTCTATGGTTTTGTGCTAGGACACTATTCAAAATACAACTTGAAGCATGTAAGAAGTGGGGTGTTAACTAGTTTTGCATTTTACATATTGAAGCGCTCCAAAATCTTTTCTATACATGAATTTTGACTTAATTAGATCTTCCTACTTGTTTTGTCCCTATGTACCTTCAACCTTAGAATTTTATTTGTTTCTCTTAAATACTTCATTTCAAATGTCTTAGCCAATTGAACCTTAAGATGAATGATTTTCTTCATGTTGGGGAATGAAACTACCATATCATCAACATACAACATCAAGATAATACAACAACCATGATTAAACCTCTTATCATATGCACAATGGTCAACATCACTTCTACTAAAACCTTGCTCTTCATGAAGGTGTTAATTTTTTTGTACCACATCCTTGGTGCTTGTTTCACTCCATACAAAAGTTTATTGAGTTTTCAAAACAAAATCTCTTTCCCTCTTTTTTTATAGACCTTAGTCGGATCCATATAAATTTATTCCTTGAGATTCCATGCAAGGAAGCGATTTTTACATCTAGTTTCTCTAACTCTAAATCATGTTTTGCTCCAAGTGCAAGTAAAACTCTTATAGTAGTTAGATTTACAATTGTAGAGTATATTTCATTAAAATCAATATTTGAGTTTTGTACATAACCTTTTTCCACAAAAGGGGATTTAAAGAATTCCAAGAAACCACCATTGTTCTTTTTTACTTTATACAACCAATTGTTTCCAAATACCTTTCTTCCTGGTGGGATATCCACACGTTCCCATACTTCATTCTTGTGTAGTGATTTCATTTCTGTTTACATGTATTTCCTCCATTTATCTACATTCTTAGATTCTTTAGCTTCTAGAAATGAACTAGGTTCGCCATCATCGGTTAACAAAGCAAAAGAATAATAAAAACTAGGAGAATAACTTTATATAGGCCTCTTGGGATGTGTATATATTTTGAGTAGTGGTTGTTGAACTTGTTATTCTTCGTGTTGATTAGAAGCTTCATTTTCATCTTCACTCGTTCCTATTTTGACATGTATAATTTCAAGTGTCTGCTATACCTCCTTCATTTGCATGGGTTTTTCATTAGAAATAACATCCTGACTAAAATTTACCTTGTGTTAGTGGCATCCCACAATCTATACCCCTTTAGTATATTATCATAACTAAGAAAAAACATTTCCTTAACTTTGGGTCAATATTGGACCTCTTTTTTTAGGAACATGGGAAAATGCATCACAACCAAAGATACACAAATGAGAATAATCAATTGGAATACCACACCAAACCTCCTATGGAATCTGTCCATCCAACGTAATCGTAGGTGAGTTGTTTATTAGATAAGAAACTATATAACCTCTACCCATAATCCATTATCCAAGCGACATGTGTTAAGCATGCTTTTTTGCATGTTCTATGATTGTGTGATTCATCATCTCAACCAAATCATTTTTCTATGGAGTATATGAAGTAGCGTTTTGGTGCTTAATTCCTTCCTACATACAAAGTTGATCAAATTCATTGGAGAAATACTCTCCTCCATTATCTGGTATAGGACATAAATCATACTTTCCCAAACGTTTCTCTACTCATCCTTCAACTCCTTAAATTTCTCAAAGGTTTCCTACTTATTTTTCAGAAAATACACCCACACTCTTCTAGAATAATCATCTGTAAAAGTTAGAAAATATCTAGCACCATTTATAGATAGAGTGGGGAATAGTCCAAATATATCATAATGAATAAGTTTCAAAAGATCTGAAAATTTACCAAATCTTGTAATAAACTGAATTCTCTTTTCTTTTGTGAAAATACAATGCTCACACAAGTCTAAATCACATGACTTAAACCCAGAAAGCATACTTCAGTCATGCAAAATTTTCAAACATTTTTCACTGATATGTCGAAGTAATTGATGCCATGACATCATTGCATCTAGATCTTTCCCTAAGTTTGTTTCTACTACAATATTTGTCACTGTATCACCGCATAAATGATACAAGGTCCCATAAGATTATCCTTTTGCTACCACCAGGTACTATTTGGTAATCTTGCAACGATTATCATCAAAGGTAGTGTAATACCTTAAATTTTATCTATCAACTTGGTTGAAAACAAAATATTTTGTATATCCACTACATGTCATACATCACACAACTTCATTTCTCTCCCATCATCCAATTCGATGCTAAGATCCCCTCTTCCCACAATTTATAAAGGATGATCATCACCCAAGGACTGTCCCACTATTCTAAGGATGATATTTGATAAACCAGTATCTATGTGGAGATAGGTGGAAAGTGTTGGTCACCCTATATGCTAATCAATTACAACTAACACAGGATGCTCAATATGAATTGTCAACCTAGGGAAGTCTTTTTGTTTCAAATATATTGAGCACAATCTATGCATAAACACTTAAGTAGCTGATTGAATGAATGAAAACTGAATTGTCCTACCTATCTGCTCAATCAAACTCTTCTCATGGCTAAAACTAATATATTTTATCCATCTAAGAATTCAGAAATGCATTTACCTTCCTACAATCACTAATACAACCATTACTGGTCTAGAAAGAATTAATCTAAGACTTACTTTCGCAGAAAGTAAATTCTGAAGATATCAGACTACCGGGAATTAGCTAAGATCTGTGTAAATTATCTAATATGTGAATTATAAATGACAATAAGGAATCACACCATTTGCAATCATAATCTGACTAATTAAATAAACTCTAGGAAAGATAAATAACAGAGATAAACTAGAGTCGAGCTTGACTATAACAGCTAATTGGTACACTCGCATAAAGAGAAAATGTCATGAACAGTTGATTGTCACACCACAAAGTTTCATCTAATCATAATGAAATCATTAACTATCAAAGGAAGATGCAATTATCAATCATCATTGTTGCAGTTGTAGCTAGGGCTTTCACCCTAGCTTGTGCTGATGAGCACCTACTAAGGAATCTGGAATCCTTAGTAGCAGTTCGATTAAACTAAAAATAAACTGGAAAGCAAAAGCTAAACTAAGACAGTAAAAGTAAATGACAGGAAATAACAATAACAAGAAGATGTAAAAAGTGTTTGTATTTTGTATTACCTCCAATGTGGAGGTTGGTGGAGTCCGTTGCGCTGGTCCGATGTCGGTGGCTCCGAGCTCCGAGCTGGTCCTTCTCCTTCTCCGATGGTGGAAAAATAGGCCAAAAAGGGGTCTCAATGATGGAAGTAGCTTGATGGTAAGCTAGGGTTTCATGAGATGTTTTGGCAGAGTAAGGATGCTATTGACTGTGGATATCAAATGAGGGGGCTTCACCACTTATTTATAGTTTTTTAGTGGTGAAGTGCTTGCCCATGGTTTTTGGAAACCATGTGGTTTAGGGCAGCTTGTTTAGGGTTTTTAGCCCTTTTAGGGTTTTTCTCCTTTTTCCTCATTATTTTTATTCCTTTCCTTCCCTTTTGGGGATTTTTGCTATTTTTGGAGGAATTTTGGTTATTTTTGGAGGAAAAAGGGGTTTTTGGGCCTTTTGGAGGCATTTTAGGCCTTTTAGAGCCTTTTTAGATGGTTTTATGGCCTTTTGGAGGCTTTTAGTGGGATTTTCAGGGAAATATGGTAGGTAAATGGACGAATGAGCCATGAAATGGGGTAGATGAGGTAGTTAACCATTTTTGGGTGTTAACAGCAGTTCATTGTAAAATGCATCTATTGTAATTCCACACCACACAACATAAATAAACTAAACATCTACTTAACTTGGCAATATATGTGGGAAGGCAGGCCCTGCCTTTGAACAGAGAGGTTGTGAACTAAAACATATTAAAACATAAGGATATGAAGAATTCTACTCCTTGTATTAAAAATGGTAATTCATACCTACAACACTATGTTACAGCTCGTACAATAAAATTATAAATTAACCAACCCCAGGCTCAGATCACCTTCCCACATATATACATGAATAAAACAATTATGATCCACTAATATCGGGCAGCCTTGAAGATATATGATCTTCAGGCCGCCCTGTTACAACAAAGCAGTTACAACCATGAATAGAATTGAATGAAGTTATTACATATGGAAAGCATCGTTGTTCTGGCTGTTAATAGACCAGCCGAACCATCTGACTTGGAAATGCTCTGTCTGTTACAACGATGGCCTGTTGTAGTGGAGTCCTGTTACAGCTACCACATGGAGGGATGATCGAGCTGTTTCCATTCAATGTGTGAAATTGGAACTGAGGATTAACAACTGGCACCCATCGTACCTTCCTCCACTATCTTAATGGGATGCTACACCTGTGTCTGTTCATGCTTTGAACTTATCTTGACAAAATTGACACAAGTTAGCATAAATTAAAGGATAGAATTCATAACCATAACAATCTTAGGCATTAATAAAGTAAGGTAATAATAAATCATACTGGTAAGGATTTATGCTCAAATTGAGGAAAAGGATTCTATATGGTTTATGAAAATGAGGCAAGACAAAGCAAAAGGAGGTAATAAGTGTAGTAAAAAAGGGACTATTCTAGGGCCCAACATCTCCCCCCAACTAACCAGTTGCATGTCCCCATGCAACAACTTCCACTACTCCGAATTTGAATCTGGATCCATACTATGTCTATGGATATTGGTGAAGTTGAAGGAATGTTCAGGTGTGTCCCCCCAATGCACAAATCCATTACAAGCAATCCATTCCTTCCAACAGTGTCTCTCTTCCCTCCCAGTGAAAATATAATTACTTATGTATGGTCTCACTGGTAGCCATATGAGAGGAAACATGAATCTCGGTCCCAACAATGAAGGTCCACATGCTTCCATTCACCCAACATAGCTAGGTACCCTAAGAAGAGCTTGTTTAAAATTCCCAAAACAATATGGATCCCTCTCCCTCAAAGATGGGGAAGAAGCTTGCCATCTATGCTTACTACCTTCTAGGGCATACTGCTGCTGTTTGGAGATTGTCTAGACGCATGTAGTGATGATTGTCCTTTACAAATCCTTCAAATGCCGAGTCTTCGTAGGATATTTGAGAGACCATTCATGCTTTGCAAGGAGAGCTCTTGGAAATCGAGTTTCATCTCTGATCTAGAGAGTAGAATTACCGTCATTCCTATTGATAGTCTAAAAGGCATCCCACCATTGCACGTGATTGGAAACAAAATAAGTGAAATCTCTCAGATGGACATCCCCCAAATAGGGCATAGGATTAGACTGAAAATCAGCATAGCATTCCATATTGTGCAAATATAAATCACATAACAAATTTTGACCCTCAAAATCACTCTATATAAAGGTTTCTAAGAACTAAGGGGAGTTTATTAGCTGATACGGTCTTCCTTCTTTCAATGCCTTCAACTTAAATAAATTCATCTATTCATAAATAAATATGGGGTAAGAAGGAGACGGGGCCCTACAACCCAACAATTCCTGAGAGAGACTGTACATATGATCTTTTTCTTGTTACATGGACTTGAATTTCCTCAATTCTTTCAATTCTTTTTTAACACTGTCCCACTAGAATTTTTGGAAGATCAATTCCTCAGCCCATTTCTCTCTCAATTCCTTGATAGTATTTCTATATTAATAAAGAGGAACCATCCCTTCTTTGCACTGATTAACATCTTTTTTTCCATTTAACTAACTCAAGTTTTAACAATGAAAGCTCCCTCTGTAATTCATGTATTCTTCCATAACTTGGGTCCTCTTCTTCATCAGTCACAGCAGCTTCCATCACCATGTCGAGAGGTGTTGGTTCTTGTGTAGCAGCATTCTCTTCCTATGTTCCAATCTCATTTTCTTCTAATTGAGTGGCAACCTTGACATAAATTTCTGAAGATGGTTGTTCCTGTGTAACAACATCAAAATTCTGAGAATTACTTGGAGTGCCTCTTGTTTGAGCTATTGCTTCAGTAACAAGCTCTTGGAGTGTCGGTTCTTGTGTAGCAACCTCCTATTGTGAGATGACTTCAATGTTTTTAGGTTGTTGAGATTCTCCCTAGACTAGTTTTGTATCCTAAGACTATTGTGGGGACTCATCAAGATCCTCTAAGTCCTAGTCAAGGATTATATCCACCTCTATCCCATTTGCTTTTAATTGAGTGGAAACCTCAACAAAAAAATTTGAAGGTGTTGGTTCTTGTGTAACAACATCCTGTTTGACTTTAGTATTTTCAGGTTGCTGAGATTCTCCCTGGACTAATTCTGTATCATGAGACTGTTCTGTGGTCACATCAAGATCCTTTGAGTCCTGGTCAGGGATTATATCCACTTCTAGCTCTTTTTCTTCTATTAGCTCCATTATATGTACTTCTTTTACTTCTTCCTTTTCCTGTGCAGGTGCTTGTGCTACTAATCCCTGCATTGTGACTTTATACCCTGCTTGGTTGAATATTTCTCCACATTCTGGGCATACCACTTCTTCCTATCCTTCACCTCCCAAAACAAGAGGTGAATCCTCCAAATGATCTGCATCCTCCACCAATGTGTTCAATCTTTTCTCTACCTACTTCCTACATGCTTCTTTCCAATTCTACAATTCATTCTAAAGAATTTGTACCTCCTCTATTAAAAGATCATTCTCATACAAAAGAATCTCAATTTGAGGTTCCAACAGGTTCTTATGGAACGGTGGTTGATCGGGGTGTCAGAATGGGAAATTCAATATTTTCCCACTTTACACATGCTACTTCTACTGCTGTAACAGACCTAGTTCTCCTTCTTTTCACCTGCCCAGATGGCTGACCTTATCCTTTTGATATTCTCCTTCTTCGGTGTGGCACAGGGGTCTCCAATTCTGAGACTGGCATAGAACGATTATTCCCTAATTCATTATCTTCCCCTGTTTCAGCCACCAAAACTTCTTCTTCAATTATAGTTCCCCCAACTCAGAGGAAGATTCAATGTTAAAAACCTCCATATTTTCTTCCTTTCCTAACTCAGGTTGGTGTCTCGAGCTCCCACTCTGATACTGAGGGTTTGGTTCTTGAATTTATTCTTCTAATGTGGCCTCTATAGACACAACTTCTACCATCGCAGCCTCTATGGTTGCTCCAGCAACAGCTGCTACTGTTACAGCTTCTATTGTTAAAATTGTTTCCTCTAAATTTGTTTTTGCAACAAGTCCCTCCTTAACACTCAGATCATGTTCTTCTGACATTTCATCCTCTCCCCCATCTGAACATCAGGAACGTCGGTCCTCTTCCTCTACTTCATTACCACCCATCTCTAACGCAGGTTCCTGAATTATCCCAGCCCCAGCAAGAAATTATGCCCAAGTATGGTTCTTCTTTGCTATTGACCTTAAGATTAATAATTTAATCAATCCATGATTGGTGATAGAAGGAAGTGGGTGTCGGGTTGTTCTCACATAACCATCCATGTGATGTAGGGTTTTCAAAAGATAAAATGGCATGTTAAGTAGATTACCATGGTGTAAATGGGACAAAAGGGGAAATTCGGAGAGATAGACAATTTTGTACCTGCCATCACAAGTAATATATTTCTTTAGGAAGAATGAAACTTGATTCCAGGGCCAGGGTAATGATTCCAATGCTATTCCACGACCTTTTGACTAAACATTCTCACCGGCTGTAAGAAAATCCTACACTGCAGTCACATTCTGCACCTTTTGTCCAAACCATCTCCTCCCAACTTAGGGAGAACTAGTAACTTCCTCCACAATCGCCTCTGTAACATATATGCGCATGCCCCTGACCATATAATGAGTAGCAGTCAAGTTAAGGGAAAACTGTAATGATGTCTCTATGTGAAAACCATTTGGTCATTGAAAATACACAGTCCACCCGGCAGCTGCAAAGATGGCGAAAACTTTCATTTTTGCACGCAGGGTCTCTGTGTTTTCAGGTTCATGTCAGATTGGATTACCCATATCACCTGTCCTTCGTAGTTGTGATAGCGAATACATAGATTACCAATTCGGACGTGGAAGTTGCAGCATATGGACAATCACGAACAACTGAAGTTGGAATCGGGTATTTTAGGAAAGTTGATACAGTTATGGAAATGGAATAATTGGAGGATCTTGGTATGGATTAGGTAAAGGTGACGATCCTGAAATGGATACGAGTGTCGATTTTGATGTGGTCCTTGGCGGTTAAATGGGTACGGATGACTGAAGGGTACTAAATACAAAGCATAAATATTATTGTTGTATTGATTGTTAATTAATGCCTAGTCATGTAAATGGTGAGAACTCGTACCTTTGCAATATGAACTGAACCTTAACTTTCCATAACGGTCTGAATTCATCATTATGTCCATTAAAATAATAAAAAAACATAATTGCACATGCGCTGTTATGAGTTGGCCATCGCCAACTGAGCAAGCAAATACATCCATCCTGGCATATATGCATGGCAAGCCAATGGATTTTTAATATTCTTGGCCAAACTGTGGTTGGAGTTGGCGGAGTCACAGCTCCGAGAATAGGTAAAATAGACAGAATTTGGCATAGTTGCAGCTGGAAAATAGGACAAATCTGGCGGAGTCATAGCTACAAAAATAGGCCGAATTTGGCGGAGTCGCAGCTGGAAAATAGGGCAGATTTGGCGTAGTCACAGTTGGAAAATAGGACAAATCTAGCAAAGTCATAGGTGCGAAAATAGGGAAAATAGGAAAATTTTGGTGGAGTCACAGCTGGAAAATAGAAAAGATTTGGCAGAGTCACAGCTACGAGAATAGGGAAAATAGGCAGAATTTGGTGGAGTCGCAGCTGTGAAAATAGGGAAAATAGACAGAATTTGATGGAATCACAACTGCAAAAATAGGGAAAATAGGCAGAATTCAGTGGAGTCATAGCTGGAAAATAGGACCAATATGGCGGAGTCACGGCTGCAAAAAATGGAAAAATAGGTAGAGTTTTAGTGGAATCGTAGCTAGAAAATAGGAAAAATTTGGCAGTCACACCTGCAAAAAATGGAAAAATAGGCAAATATTCAGCCGATTGTTTGCTGTTGCTAAATTGTTCATCTTATTTAAGGAGTTATTCATAACAGGAAAATAAGTTAGGGCACCCACAATCATTTGTCCCAGTCATGACTATTGCTCCTCAAGTAGATTCCTGTACACATTCTTCAAAACAAAACCGATCAAAGCGTAAAAGAAAATAAAAATAAAACATAACAACATAACAACAATTTATTTATATACAGATTCCTGTGTGGAAATTGCAGTGTTCTTTTAAAATTTTACAGGAGTAGGAAAAAAAATTCCCTTGTGTTAACTAATAAACTGGATCAGCTGCAACATGCAAAATGAATGCATCCTTTGAAATCGGATTATGATACAGTCGCAGCCTGTGACCATTAGCAAATAATGGTGTCTGATGTTCATTAATAGTAATCATGCAGACTGTGCCATTATCCAACACCTTGTCTGTTTGATAAGTTCCCAAATATCTTGTATGCAGCTTGCCTTTAAAATCCCTCTTAAACCTTGAATCATACAGTAAGGCCCAATCTCCTTCACAGAAGAATTTCTTCTTTATGAACTGATCATGCCACTTCGAACGTTGTTGTTGAATTAACGTTGTCGGATGCACAGTAGCTGTGCGCTTCTCATCAAGTTCATTTAACTGATCCAATATGTTTCTCTGAGCTTTTGTCAAGTCTAAGTTTGCTTCCATGGATTTCTTTAAAGTATTAATTTCAAATTCAATGTGAAAGATAGCATTCTTACAGTACACCAATTTGTATGGGGAGAAACCTGTAGTGTTGAGCCATGTGGTGCGATATGCCCATAATGCCTCTAGAAGTATTTCAGCCCAGTCTCTGTGATGGCTCCTGACTGTTTTTGTAAGGATAGCCTCAATTACCTTGTTGGTGCTTTCCACTTGGCCATTGTCCCATAGATGATATGGTGAGGTTATCCTATGTTGAATGTGATATTTCTGCAACAGGGATTCCAATTTGCGGGACACAAACTGTGGTCCTCCATCTGTAACTATCTCTTTGGTTACTCCAAAACAGGTGAATATTTCTCCATATAAGAAATCCATTACAGCTTTATCATTGGCCTTGACCAAAGCTACAGCCTCCACCCATTTGATCATATAATCGGTGCAAACTAGGATATAAACTTTCTACTTCAAGGGAGGGTTGATAGGCCCTACAAAATCCAAGACCCCTCTATCGAAAGGTTGAACCACCAGTTGTGGCTGAAGAGGCATCTCATCTAGTTTGTTTGGTTGGCCCATTCTTTGACATCTATCACAAGCCTGAACATATTTTTTTGCATCCTTGAACACTGTTGGCCAAAAATATCCCATACGTAATACCTCATGACATGTTCAATTGTCAACAAAATTTCCCCCATAGGGCTCATCGTGGAAAGCCTTTAAGAAACTGAAAATTTCATCCTCCCTTACACATATTCTGATTTCCAGATCGAGACCTCTGTAGAAAATATGCCCATCTATCCAGCAATAGTTGGCACTCTGTTGTATAATTTTTTTTTTTTCTCTCTTTGATAATTGTGTTGGAAGCTTTCCTACAGCCAAATAGTTAGCAACATCTATGTACCATGGGGAATGAGCTGAAATTGCAAACAAATGTTCATCAGGGAAGGAATCTTCGACTGGTAAATTGTCATCATTGTTAGTAAGTTGAGATAAAAAATTAGTAACAACATTTTCCTTCCATGGTCTGTCAATAATTGTAATATCAAATTCCTATAATAGTAACAACCATATAGTTACTCTAGCATTAGTGATAGGTTTTTTCATTAAGTACTTAATGGCTAAATGATTAGTGTGCACAAAAGTGGGATATCCAGTAATATAATGCCTAAATTTATTGATTGAATAAACAATTGCAAGGAATTATTTTTCTGTGACAGAGTAGTTTAGTTCAGCATGGACCAAGTTCTTACTGAAAAAATAAATTACATATAGAGCATGACCTTCCTGTTGTCCCAATACTGCTCCAATGGTAGTATTTGAAGCATCTGAGGAGATGTGAAAAGGTAGATCCCAATTGGGCCCTCGTAAAATAGGTGTCATGGATAGCCTTTTATTAAGTTCAATAAATGTTTTTTGGCATGCATCATTCCAATCAAAATATACATCCTTCATCAACAAGGTGAATAAAGGAGAGGTTAGCTTGGAAAATTTTTCTATAAATTTTATGTAGTAACCAACATGCCCTAAGAAGCTACGTACCTCGTTTTGTGTTCCAGCAGTGGGTATGTTTTCAATTACCCTAATTTTGGATGAGTCTACCTGGATACCATCAGCAGAGATGAAGTGCCCCAAAACTACACCCTCTCTCATCATCATATGGCACTTTTCAATGCTTAAAGATAGTTGGGTTTGTTCACAACGTCCTAAAACATTTTTCTAAATTTTTCAGTGCTTCCTCAAAGCTTCTACCGTATGGAGTAAATTCGTCTATAAAAATTTCCATGCAATCGTTAATTATCTCAGAAAAGATCCCAATCACAGCTCTCTGAAACGTGGTCAGTGCATTACACAACCCAAAAGGAAGTACCCGTATGCAAAGGTACATGAGGGACAAGTGAAGGTGGTTTTTTCTTGGTCTTTAGGAGCAATCTGGATTTGATTATAACCACTGAATCCAATGAGAAAGGAACAAAAAACTTATTTCCAAATAATGTATCAAGAACCAGATTAATAAAAGGTAGGGGAAAATGGTTTTTATGCGTTGCTTTATTCAGTTCCCTGTAATCTACACAGAATCTCCATTTCCCATTCTTTTTTGATACTATCACGAGTGGAGAAACCCACTCACTGTCTGAAATTGGGTATATAAATCCTTCTTCCAAATTTTTTTGGATATCTTCCTTCACTATGTCCCTTAAGTTCGGGTTCATCCTTCGTTGTGGTTGGCACACTGGTATGGAATCATTTTTTATGTAAATGTGATGGGTACATAGATTAGAGGCAATGCCCTTCATATCTGTGTATTCCCAAGCAGAGGATCCTCTATGTTGTTTCAGCTGAGTGATCAGGCGTTTCAACTCATCGAAAGCAAGGTTTGGATTAATGTTCAATGTTTTTCCTGGCTCGATTTCTAATGGAATACTTTTCAAGTTTTTAAGTACTGGAATTATGTTGGCATCACTGACTAGAGTCTCTTCTATTCAATTTTATTGTTTTTCTTCACCTAGGGTATTGTTCAGAATTTGATAAACATGTTTATTGACAGATGTGGGGTCACTAATGAAATTGTTAATAGTATCATCCTATTTCTCATCCTTAAAGTTAAGGCTCTCCCTATTGATAATAAAGGTTGAATGCCTTCTTCTTCCTCTAGGTCCATCCACAATGGAGTGTCAGCTTCTAAGCTGGGTCGAGATGGAGGGTATAAAGTCAGGATTTTAACATCAATCCCATCTAAAATGGTCATAGACCTCGACTGATAGTTGATGCAAGCATCTATTGTGGCTAACCAAGGTCTTCCTAGGATCAGTAGATGTCCCCCCAGCTGAGACTTTGGTTGCAAAACCAAGAATTCCGCAGGGTATTCCCACGAATCGATAGAGACTACGAGGTCATCTAGGATTCCCTTAGGTTTGATTGTGGACCTGTCAGCAAGTAAATATATATAGGGGTTGGTAGAATATTAGTGAGTCCAAGATTTTTCACAGTTTCGATGGTCATAACATTAATAGTTGCGCCTAAATATACCAAAACATTAGGTATCTGAGTGTGTCCAATGTGTATTGTAATAGTAGGATTTCTAGGATCATCATACTTAGCCAAGGGAGTTTTTCCCATTATTAATTTGGAGAGTTTTCCTATTACATGGACAGTGGTAGGATCCCTAGGCTTTCTTCTTGGTTTTCTTACACACAAATCTCTCACAGTCTTGGCATAGATGGGAAAGTCATGAAGGGCTTGTAACAGTGGAATTTTGACATAGAAATTCTTTAATTCCCCTAAGAGATTAAACTGAGGTTGTTCCACTGTTTTTTGTAGGATCTATCATTCAAGATATGGTGGTTCTCTTGTTGGTTGTGTAAGCAGTGTTTCAATAAGTGTTTCTACTGGTATTTCAGTAGGACTCTCAACATCCTTGATAATGGGGATTGTTGTATTAAATGGATTCTCAAATTGATGATTCATTCTTGCTTCAGTCACAGAAGATGGAACATCTTCAATGACTAAGGGTCCCACTACCCTCCCTGATCGTAGGTGTATATCATTGTAGGGAACTAGGGTAATGGAGTAAGCAGGAATGTTTGCGGTCTCAAATTGATGAACTGCTTTATTATTTAGGTTAGGGTTAGGTTGGGAAGGAAGTTGTGGTCGTAGTGGCATGTTCATAAGTGCAACGTTATTTTGGAGTTGGAGTTGTAGCTGTTGATACTGTTGGTGAGGTTATTGCTGAGGAGGATACTGTTGGGGAGGAAATTGTTGATGAGGAGGTTGGTTATGAGGAAACTGATTTCCTGGATAGGAATTTCTCAACCTAGGAGACCAAGGAGCTTTTCGTTTTGATTGTTGTTCCCAGGGTGTCCAAGAGTTAGGATTTTGCATAGAGGTTTGAGATGGATGCCATTGATTGTTAGAATAATGTGAAGGGAATTGTGTATTCATATTATTCATATTATTCATGTTATTCATGTTATTCAAATTATTCCAAAAAGGTAACATGTCTGGATTCATACCTTAATTCTGAGGTTGCCAAGGCTTCTTTTGAGCAATGAAGTAAACTTGAACCACATATGAAGTGGATTCCTGCAGGACTTCCTTAACTTTGGGTAGTGAAGGACATTCCTTAGTATCATGATCCAATTCACAGATTTGACATACCTCCACTTTTTCAAGCGTACATTCCCTCGATGGGTTCTTCTTCTTGCATCTAGGACATAATACGCCAAGTATCAAGTCTTCTACTACTTGCCTCTGCTTTTCTCTCAAGATTTCCAATTCTGAGGAGATTGAGCTCATCATTTCTGTCTTAAAATTTTCAAGAAGTTTTCCTATTTCTGCCCGAGTGGCTCCTCCATTAGATGATTTATGTGTTCTGGTGAATACATCTCGGTCGAATCCTTTGTCCTGATTGTTGGTTCTAGATGATCCTCTCGAATATCTTCGACATAAGTCAACAATATTCTCAAAAGGTTCTTTTGAGATATCCCCCTTTCCCAACAAATTCATCATGTCGAGGCAATCTTCTTTGATTCCACATAGTAAGATAATTTTGAGTACATCTTTCCCCATATAGGTTTGTCCTACCCCCTGTACATTATACATAATACTTTCCACAAATTCCTATAGACTCTCTTCATCTTTCTGCATCATCTTAAACAACTCCTCTTTGTTATCCTTATTCCTACAATACTCTTGATATTTTCCAAGGAACACTTGTTTCATTTGTTCCCAAGTGGCAACAGTCTCACCACCCAAGATCATAAACCAGTGCAAAGTGTTGTCCTTTAAAGTAGCAGGGAAGAGTTTCATCTTTTGTTCACTGGAGGTGTAATCGTAGCTTCAACAGAGGATGTTGAATTCAAAGAGGAACTCATCTGGATCCTCTATGTCTTTCCCATGAAAGCATGGTAACACTGATGGTGATATGTTCTTCATGAGGGTTGGTCCAATTGGTTGTCGAATGGGGAACTGAAGTGTGGCGACAGTCTCCTCATGCTGTAGGTTTCCATCATTTTGATGGTTGTCCCCTACTTCTTCTTCACGATCGTCAGGGTGACATTCGTTATTCATAATTACCTCTTCCTCCTCCTATCTTTGCTTCTTATAATTTTCCAACTCCTGCTGAAACTGTAACCACTCCTCCTTTGTAACTTCCTTTCTGTCAATATGGTAAACCACCTATGGTCCACCTACTCCCATAGAACTACCCCTATCTCCTGGAATTCCTTCCTCAGGGACACCATATGGTGTCGCATCTCCTATTGTTTTCTACACTTTTGACACTGATGCTTCGAGATTGGGAGAAACAGGGCTTCTTCTAACAGATGATGGTCCTTGATCTTGAGCTCCAATAGAATAATTAGCCCTCCTCACTAAATCATCAATGAATTTCCTTCTCCCTAATGTTGGGCTATCACCACGACCTTGACCACCTGCCAAGTTAGTATTTCGAAGAGTTCTGGGAATATCATGTTGTGTTCTCCTCGTATTCATGCAAAAAAATGCTAAAGAAAAATGAATAAATTCAACTACTACTGTGTCTATCAATTACCATCCCCGGAAACGGTGCCAAAATTTTAGTCACCCTATATGCTAATCAATTACAACTAACACATAGGATGCTCAATATGAATTGTCAATTGAGGGAAGTCTTTTTGTTTCAAAGATAACTAGCACAATCTATGAATAAACACTTAAGTAGTTGATTGAATGAATGAAAATTGAATTGTCCTACCTATCTGATCAGTCAAACTCTTCTCATGGCTAAAACTAATCTATTTTATCCATCTAAGAATTCTGAAATGCATTTACCTTCCTACAATCACTAATCCAACAATTACTGATCTATAAAGAATTAAGCTAGACTTACTTTTGCAGAAATTAAATTCTGAAGACAATACACTACCAGGAATTAGCTAAGATATGTCTAAATTATCTAATATGCAAACTATAAATGACAGTAAGGAATGACACCAATTTCAATCATAATATGACTAATTAAATAAACTCTAGGAAAGATAAATAACAGAGACAACTAGAGTCGATCTTGACTGTAACAACTAATTGGTACGCTCGCATAAAGAGAAACTATCCTGAAAATTCGACTTCCACACCACACAGTTGAAGCTAATCATAGCGGCAATCATTGACTATCAAAGGAAGATGCAATTATCAATCATCACTGTCGCATCTCACTGTAAAATGCATCTACTATAATTCCACACCACACAATAGAAATAAACTAAACATCTACTTAACTCGACAATCTTTGTGGGAATGCGGGCCCTGCCTTCAAACAGAGACGTCGTGAACTAACACAAATCAAAACATAAGGATATGAAGAATTCTACGCCTTGTATTAAAAATGGTAATTCACAGCTACAACACTCTATTACAGCTCGTACAATCAAATTATCAATTAACTAACCCCAGTCTCAAATTGCCCTCCCACATATATACATGTATAACACAATTTCAATCCACTAATATCGGGAAGCCATGAAGATCTACGATCTTTAGGCTGCCCTGTTACAACAAAGTAATTACAACCGTGAATAAAATTGAATTAATTTGTTACATATGGAAAGCGTCGTTGTTACGGTTGTCAATAGATCAGCTAACCCATCTAACCTGGAAATGCTCTGTCTATTATAGCAATGCCCTGCTACAGTGGAGTCCTGTTTCAGATACCACATGGAGGGATGATTGATTCCTATATAAGAAATGGTAATTCACAGCTACATCACTCTATTACAACTCGTACGATCAAATTATCAATTAACCAACCCCAAGATTAGATCGCCTTCCCACATGTATACATGAATAACACAATTCTAATCCACTAATATCGGGCAGCCATGAAGATTTATGATCTTCAGGCTGACCTGTTACAACAAAGTAGTTACAACCGTGAATAGAATTGAATGAAGTTGTTACATATGGAAAGTGTCGTTGTTCTATCTGTCAATAAATCAGTCGACCCGTCTGACCTGGAAATGATCTGTTTGTTACAGTGATGCTCTGTTGCAGCGAAGTCCTATTACAGCTACCACATGGAGGGATGATTGAGCTATTTCCATTCAATGTGTGAAATCGAAACTGAGAAGTAATAGTTGGCACCCATCGTACCTTCCTCCTCTATCTTAATGGGATGCTACACCTGTGTCTGTCAATGCTTTGAACTTATCTTAACAAAATCGACACAAGTTAGCATAAATTAAAGGATAGAATTCATAACCATAACGATCTTAGGCATTAATAAAGTAAGGAAATAATAAATCATACCGATAAGGATTTATGCTCAAATTGAGGAAAAGGCTTCTATCTAGTTTATGAAAATGAGGAAAGACAAGGCAAAATGAGGTATTAAGTGTAGTAAAAAAGGGACTATTCCTGGGCCCAACAGAAAGATGCACCTAAGTCCAAAACCTAAGCATATAAAAGTGATTTAGCTTTTCATCCTTCTTGTCCTTCTTTAGATGCCAACATTCCTTCCTTTAGTACCCCGACTTCCCATAGTTCCAACATTTCCCTTCTATCTTTCATCCCTTAGACTTAGATCTAGACTATGATCTATCCTTTTAACTCCTTTCATTATATTGACCTTTCACATGTAAGGCTTCATTGATAGAGGTATCTAGAGATGATTTTTGCTTAAACTCTTATCACATCAAGATGACTACCATTCATCAAATTTCATAGTTCATAATGATGAGTTGCCTATGGTCATCACCAATTGATCCCAGGTATCCACGAGGGAATAAAGTAAAATGATTGCTTTGTCGTCATCTTCCACCTTTACACCAATTGAGACCAATTTACTAATAATGTTCATTTAAATAATTTGCCATAGTTAAACACTCCTTCATACTCATATGATAAATTTTTTCTAGGAAAACCTTATTTTTTTCTATTTTTTCTCATACAAGTTCCCAAGTTTCTCCCAAAGGGATTCCATAGTATTTTCTTCAACAACATTGAACAAGGCAGAGTCTATAGGAAAAGACAAATTGTAAAAACCACCTTCCTACCCAACTTTATCCAGTCCTGATTTGTCATGTTGATTTTTTTGCAACCCCTTTCAACCCCTTTCAAGGCCAGGGTTTGGTTAGTTTCAACCAACAAATCCTCCACCTTCATCTTCCATAGGGAGAAATTCTTGACATAAAACTTCTCAATCTTGAACTTGGTTAAATCTCCCATCATTGTTGTAGATCCCACTAACATAAAACTAAATTCCTGTGAGTTTTCCAGGCCCTGATACTAGATGTTAGAAAAAATAAAAAATAAACAACAACAACAACAACAATTACAATATAACATGAGATTTATGTGGAAACAATATTGAGTGTAGGTAAAACCATGGGGAAATGGTAGCTTCGATCTTTTAATATTACTTTAAAAAAAAACTTACAATGTTTTCTTCTCATGTTACAATGTTATGGGTGTTGGATTTCTCTTATATTGAGAGGGGGTGAATCAGTATAAGTGCATATATCAAATTACTTCACAATTACACAATTTACACCAATCAAAAATTTTCAACAGAACCAAGCACAATTGCTCACAAATACTGAAGAATAATAATATTTATATCTACAGATAAAATAAATATTACATTAGTGGGAGAATCCAATCTCCAAGCATGAGCGCCAACTCATTTCAAGAAACAACCTGATCCTCAAGTAAAAAATTTCTAGTTACAAGCATCAACTTTCAATAACTTCGATCTATGCGAGCACCAACTCACAAAATTCAGGCACCGGCATGAATAGATTTATGTCAGACTGTACAAACTGCAACTTGTTGCAACCAAGCGCCAACTTGTGGATAAATACAACCTCCAATGGTTTCTTCAACTTTGATTGAATGGAAGCACCCACTCCCAAATTATATTTACCAACTCTAGTTGGAAGGATACTACAACCCCCTAATTATATTTACCAGCACCAACTAGAAGGAGGCTCCAACCCCCTAATTGTTTTTTACCAGTTGCGACTGGAAGGAAGCTGCAACTCCCTATTTCTTTCCCTGTCCAACCTCCCGAAGATGTTTTCCCAACACCAACTAGAAGGAATATTTGACTCCCTTATCCTTGCCCCGTCCAACCTACCTAATATTGAAGTAAGTATGTATAACAAAGAACTGCAAATTACCTTGACTGTAAAACTGCAACTGTTGTAATCCTTTCGATCTGTGTTTTCCTTCTGAATATATGCATCAAGATAGTCAATTGCCAAAAACTTGTGATGAGTGATACAGACTGTGATCTGCGTCTATGTATTGAACCATGTTCTGAACTCAGTCACTTATGTGGCTCTACGATCTGTGTCTTTCACTGAGTTAACACTTCAAACATATTGAATATGGGTATCCTTCTATATAGATCTCTTATTTTTATTCATCATTTGTTGTTTTGAGCGCTTTGGCTCCACTATATAAAAATATTTTTGGATAAACGAGCCATTGATACCCCAGGGAAACGGAGCTTGTCAAAATCAGAATATCTTCAAGTCTTCATTCTACAAGCTTACTTTAACACATCCATCTCTTATTTATTTATATACTTTCCAATTCAATATATGTGTCCACTTGTTGAAGTTACTTATCCTTGAATAAGACCCACACTTGGTTGTGTTTCCTTCAAGTTATGATCTGTGAAAGCGTGCCACTTATCACAATTCAGCTTTGTGGGGTTTGATGCACATATGCCAACTTCTTTGTGGGACTTTTGCATATAATTCATATCTCGTATTTTTCTTCATAAGTCTTCATGCCACACATCATTTTCTTTATGAGAATTTTACACACAAGTTTATGTTACATGCTCTTCTTTTGTTAGTCCCAAGGTAACTGCACATATCTGCTATTTTTATATTTTCTTCTTTGTGGATTGTTATTTATGAACTTATGACCAATTTCATGGTGGGATATTTTCTCTTTCTGAACTTCCACATTCTTCCATATGTATTTCTTCAAATTGGCTTTGTGTGGGGAAGTCTTCATTTCTTTTTTCATTAGTTTAACCTTTGAGAACATGTTCAAACATCTCTTTTGACATCAATGACAATTCATATTCAATAATTCGATCCTTTGTGACATCAATGACAATTCGTATTTAATTATTTGACCCTATGACATCAATGACAATTCATGTTCAACAATATCCCCCTTTAGCATTAATGTCAGCACCACCTTATCATAACACTAATCATAATCTCCCCTTGAAAATGATCTCTAATTCTGTGCATAGAAGGACCCCCCTATGATTATGAATTTGCTTTTTTATTTTGTGTTCTTTCATGCATATATTTCTTCCAAGTTCTTTCATTCTCCTTGTCTTCTTATTCTCCCTTTTTGGATTCTTCCATTCTCAGGTTCTTTCATTAATTCTTCGTTTCTTGCAGTACTTATCCAGTTCTTTCTTCCCCCCCCTTTAACATAAATAGAAAATGGGCTCTCTTATTTTTTGAATCCCTCTAGATTTGTGCCCATTTCTTCCTATTTAGCTTGCTTCTAGTGTGCTAGGTTGCAAATAATCATCTTTGCATCAGATACTTTGAACTGAACTATTATGCCTCATGTCGGTGTCTCAATTAATATTTTCTCTTGGATTTTTTCCACGAGGAAAATTAATGGTTGCCAATAAATTTGCTTGTGTTCGCACATAATCCCATCCTTCCATGTTCATGATAAGACCGACGGCTTCATCCACGTGTTGCATTTGTACTAGGATTTTTATCCGACATCATTCCTTCAAATTGATCTAATGAATCAAACTTTCTCCTTTTATCCCTTTTTAATCCAAGCATTAAATTTTGACGTCTTCACACCTGCTTTGAATTGCACACCGCTTGAGTTCATTAACCTCGACATCTTTTCAATTTATTTTCAGTCACATAAAGAAACGTCTCCAAATTGTATAACATGATTGTGCAAACTTAGTTCACCACCCTGGTTCATACTTATGTCGAGCTTATTCTAGTTTTCGCAGTTTTTGAATTTTCTTTCTTTAGTAGCCATCATGTCTTCTCTTTACTATAGTTTCCAAAATTCTCTTTATAGTCTTCGTTATGTGGTTCAATCATAGTAGGCAGACTTTGGAAGACTGGGGGTTGACATGAGAGTATGGCAGTCTCAATTCAAGGAAACTAACTTCGTGCACTAGTACCACTAGGATTAGTTTAACTAAGACACTTCTGAGAAGTTGTCTCATTCTACCCACTAGGTCAACCTTTTGGATAACGATAGCTGCATACACTTGAGATTTTGAAGCACATTGATGTCGAACATGTTAGGATTATTAATCCTCCCTTGGTCAAATGTCTATTAGATTAATTATTGCCTAACTTAGGAACCTTAAATTAATTAAATGGGTCCACTAGTGCAATTGGGTCCACTTGGCCCAATTGGGACACATGTACCAGTCATTGAAGTGTGGGGAACACTACTAGAGGTTAACTACCACTTACTACATGTGCATGCATCAGTTAGGGTGCCTGCTAGAACAATCCCTGCATTTTAGGAGCCACTGGGAGTCCCAGAACCAACCTACTTCAGTCAGTTGGTGTTAGCACTAGTTAGTCTTAGTTAGCCCTCAGTTACAATAAGTTACTTCACATTCAATTAAGCTAGCGCTACTAATGCATGGATAATGCATGGTTGCATGGGGAGGAGCGCTTTTCCTACCTACCTCACTCTTAGTTGCACTGAGTTAACTAGTTGTTACTACTTGTTGGAGTTATTGGTCATCGAGGAGTTCTCTATTTGGACTCTGATATTGATTAGGAGACCTTGAGTTAGAGATTCAGTTAGATACAATCTTATCCACTTGGAGGATTTGAATTCATTACTCATGCATTTGAATTCTACCTATGTATACTACATTGTAACACCGGATATTATGATGATGAATATATTGTAAATTCCTGAGCAATACTTGTCCATTTGCTGTGTGGATTGTCTTGTTGGATTTGTATTTTCATTCTCCATTCAATTGTTGCAACATAATCAGAACTCTGTGCCTGAAGATATAAATGGAATTCTAATTCTAACATGGTATCAAATCCTTCTCAGGCAGGTTTCATGCTTGTTTCTCCTCATCGAACATCAGAAGCAGTTAGGTTTCCACAGAAGTCCCCTATGAAAATTTGCTAGCTCTGGATTCATTCAGAGCAGGGGAGAGGGAATGATGGACCCTAAAAACATGTTCATGTGTGGAGCAAAAGCATGATTCTAACAGTTATTATGTTTTAGTGTTATTTGCAGTGAAATTGACAGGTGCTATGTAGCTTGAAAGAAGTATTTGTAGTCTCCCTGCCAGAGAAATTATGAGTTCTCAAACTCCTGAGCCATGGATCCTAACAACTTCCAATTACCTTGATTGGAGGATTGATATGCAGCTGTCCTTGTGCAAGCATGGTTACGACAATATCATACATGGATAGGAGGCTGAGCCTCATCAGCCGGTAGAACGGAACAAGTTCCTAAATCATTGTGATGAAGTATTCGAGTACTTATGTACTTATATTTCCAAAGATCTCTTCTTTCTTCTAGAAGGATTGAGGACTCCCAGAGAATCCTGGGATAATATTAATAGCTTGTTTAACAAACAAGATGAGCTTCAGGGACACATTCTAGAGAATGAGTTGGTATCTTTACATCCCAACAGTTTCGAGACTATTTAGCAATTCTTCTCCAAATTCAAGTCTCTAGTGCTACAATGCAGACAGTGCGGGATAGAGCAGAAGGATGAGAAAAATGTCATTTCAATACTCAACAAACTAGGTCCTGAGTGCTATGTCTATGTCTCTATGTTTCATTCCAAGCGGGAAATCTTTCATGATTGGAAATTTCCTTCTTTAGATTCATTCTCTGAGTCCTTAATCAAAGAAAAAGATAAATTGATTTGAATGGGAGTCGTCCAGACTTCCAAAGATCAAGCTCTCTTGGTTATTGACTCTTCCAAAGTGCAAGAAAAGGGGAAATCAAAGAAGAAGGAGCCAAAGGCAATTGATTCGAATCCTAAACCAAATCAGCAATCTTCCGAAGGGGCCTCCGGCTTAAGAAGAAGAAATTTGAAAAGAAGTTATGTCCATATTGTGAAAAGGGATACCATATTGAAGAACATTGTATGAGGAAGCAACTTTAAGAGATGTCTACTCTTCTCAAGCAGCACGACAATACTCCTCCAAGAGCAAAGAAGCCTGATGAAGAAGCACCAACAAAAGATGCCAAAAGGTGTCATGCTTTGAAATAAACTCTCTCTCCATCCTCAGCATACATTATATATTCTGGAGCCTCCAACCACATGATTTCCTCCAAAGAATCCTTCTCTACTCTTTCACTATCAAAGAGGCCTAATATTCACATGGGAGATGATTCCCAAATTCCAGCAAAAGGAAGGGGCTTAGACAGAGTGAAGCATGGTGAGTTCAAGAATGTCTTTTATGTGCCCTCCTTTGCTACTAACCTGTTATCTGTTTACCAGATGGCCCATACAAGCTCTCCCAAGAGAGTCACATTTGATTCAGACTCAGCTGAGATCATAGAAAAATCCACTGGAAATATTGTAGCGAAAGGTATTGTAAATCAGTCTACCAAAGCTTATGAGTTTTCACACTTCTTACCTATTTCTCCTCCTACAGCTTTATTGTCTCATGCTAACAACACCAACAAGATTTGGCATGAGAGATTTGGCCATCTCAATTTCAAATATCTGAAGCAGCTCCACAATGATAACATGGTTGAAGGTTTTCCCTCCATCCAAACTTCCGATGGAGTATGTGTTGGGTGCTTGGTAGGTAAGCATCCAAAAAAGAAGTATGATGTTTGGAAGGCTCATATAGTTGTTTCTACACTTGATTTGATACACAGTGATGTAGCAGGACCTATGCCCACAAAATCCATTAATGGTTGCAGGTATTTCCTGACCTTTATTGATGATTGTCCTAGGTACTGCTGGATATACTTCATGAAACTAAAATCAGAATTTTTTGAGACTTTTAAAAGTTTTAAAGGTATGGTTGAGAACAGTTTAAATAAGAATACCAAATAAATAAGATCCGATGGAGGAGGAGAATATATTAAAAGATATTTCCATAATTTTTGTGAATCAGAGGGGATTCGAATGGAACACTCAATTCCATACACACCGCAGAAAAAATGGTGTGGCTGAGAGGAAGAATAGATCGTTGAAAGAGATGGAAACTTTCCTTCTCCATGGAAAATATCTACCTCGTTCTCTTTGGGCCGAAGCAGTAAACTATGCTTCATATTTGTATAATAGGGTGCCTAACAAGTCAATGGTTGGGGTCACGCAATTCGAAGCACTACATGGGTATAATCCCAATGTCTCTCATCTGAGAGTTTTTGGTTCCAAAGCTTGGGCCAGGATACCACTTAACAAGAGAAAGGCCTTCCAAGCCCAAATTAGCGAATGCATTATGCTGGGATATGCAGACAATGCAAAAGCTTACAAACTGATGGAGGTTGCTACTAGAAGATGATTCATTGAAAGAAGTGTTCAGTTCGAAGAAGATCAGTTGCATGATAATCCTCCAACAACACAGGAAGGTATAACTATTTCTCCTCCTATTTTTTATAATGATGATGTGTTACAGGTTTCAGATTCAGATGAAGAATATCACATACAACATGATCCTGTTATTGAGACTGAATCTCAAGATATTCTAGATCCAGATCCCGTACCCATTCCTAATCAGAATCCTAAACCCAGATGGGCTCAAAATCTTCTTGATGTCGGTGGAAGTGGTGCTGGAGTTCCAAAAGACAAAAGAAGAACTAGGTCCCAGTATCAGAATGAGCATGCTGCATTATCCCTTACAGATTTGCTATCTATAGAATGGTGCAGCAAAGTTCCAGGTCGGTGCTACTTGATGATGGCAAATGATCAACTACATGGCCCACAGAAGAAGATATTTGATCATTCCCTACCTTCACCATCCAACAGAAACAAACACAATCATTAGTTCATAAGTACATTGAGAGGTCCATTGATGGACCATGCTACTGCATAGAGCTGCAATTTTGTAGCAGTGTTTTTGCTCAATTTATTTTTCTAAGGATGAAGCTTCTTTCCTCTAAATATAGCGGGGTTCCCATGAGGTTTTCCCCTGTTTCCTCAATTGTAATAAGCAACATTTTTTATTATCTTCTAGATTGTATTTGGGTGACCTATGGTCTTGTTACCATGTCCCATAGTTGTCCAAGTTAGGATTCATGGGGGGTGTTAGGATTATTAATCCTCCCTTGGTCAAATGTCTATTAGATTAATTATTCCCTAACTTAGGAACCTCAAATTAATTAAATGGGTCCACTAGTGCAATTGGGTCCACTTGGCCGAATTGGGACACATGTACCAGTCATTGAAGTGTGGGGAACAATACTAGAGGTTAACTGCCACTTACTGTATGTGCATGCATCAGTTAGGGCACCTCCTAGACCAATCCCTGCATTTTAGGAGCCACTGGAAGTCTCGAAACCAGCCTACTTCAATCAGTTGGTTTTAGCACTAGTTAGTATTAGTTAGCACTCAGTTACAATCAGTTACTTCACAGTCAGTTAGGCTAGCACTACTAATGCATGGATAATGCATGAATGCATGGGGAGGAGCGTTTTTCCTACCTACCTCACTCTTAGTTGCACTGAGTTAACTAGTTGTTACTACTTGTTGGAGTTATTGGTCATCGGGGAGTTGTCTATTTGGACTCCGATATTGATTGGGAGACCTTGAGTTAGAGATTCAGTTAGATATAGTCTTATCCACTTGGAGGATTTGAATTCATTACTCATGCATTTGAATTCTACCTATGTATACTACATTGTAACACCGGATATTATGATGATGAATATACTATAAGTTCCTGAGCAATACTTGTCCATTTCCTGTGTGGATTGTCTTGTTGGATTTGTATTTTCATTCTCCATTCAATTGCTACAACACAATCAGAACTCCCTGCCTAAAGATCTAAATGGAATTCAAATTCTAACAAAACGATCAACTGATACTCCTTCATACTCTACTTTGGAGCTGCTTCTGTCATTGCAGTCTTCTGAACTTGTTAAGCTAGCTCCAGTGGATTTGGACCTACTCCTTTCACCATTTCCTGCTATCCAAGTTGAATAAATCAATCTTGAACTGTGTTTATGACTCGTTTTCGTCTTTTATCGACTTCAAATTTGTTCATGAAGGACTGACTTTGCTTCAATTTTGTTCAACTCCATTGTTCCATTTTGTATGCCAAACTATTGCTCGATGTAATACAATCTTCAAATCTCCAATTTTGTTATAACACTTTTTTAATATAAAAATTCCATTTTACACAATCCATGTGTATGTATCTTTTTGTTACTTGAATTCAAGGATATTACATAACCCATTTTAGTTAGCAATGAGGGAAACAATTACTTGCTGCTTGAACTGCACTTGAGTGGGTTACATCTGTTGTGCACTCCTAAGATACCTTCCTTGCCCATGTATTCTTGTGCATAATCGACTTTTGCTTATGTGGTAGATGCTCTTCCACAAAATTATGCCAGACGGGTCTTTTTTGGTTGTTCTTATCTCATGGAATAATGCAAAGCCTTGTTCCCATATTCATCACACACATAGCATCTAATGGTGTGGAAGTATTTCACTATATGCTCAACATGGTTATATCTCCAACAATTTACTAAACTGAAACTGAAAGAGTTAACATACCTAGGAATTTTATGTCTTGTAAGATGGTCATATATTCTACGATATGTATCATGTTGTTTAGAAACAAGTCCTCTTTTGTCGCACACATTATCACTTTCCTTTTTGTATCTAATGTTTGTCTTGTTTTCTAGAGATATTTGGAAGCTTGGGATCTCATCTAGGATTGACGAGCTATTGTTGAATTTAGATTGAGTATCTACATCGTCACATGTTTCATTTTTTCCCTAATTTGTGCAAGTTGTTTCATCTTTCAAGTGTGAAATTTCATACTTCTTTTGTGGAATTTGCTCTCGTGGTAGCTCATTTATTGTTTCTGATCCTTTCAAGTATTTTTCCAGTGCAACCTCATTTTCCTCAAGTGCCTTGATCTTTTCTTTTATGCAATACAACTCCTTTTCTCCATCATTCATCTATTTTTCTAATACTTCATGCAAATCCTTGGTATGCTTAACTTCCAATGCACTGATTAATTCTACTTCCCAATATACTCTAATGCTTTTATCGTCTTCAGACTTTGAGCCTTCTTCTATGTTGTTTGATTTTTCTTTTGCTTCAGCCTTAGAAGATGGTAAACTGATTCCATTATACGAACATTTACTTTTAGTCTTCTTTTTTGGTCTAGAGGATTCTTTAGTGCAACATGACTTTTCTTCAACATCGGATTTTGGAGAAGACATATAAATTCCATTGTAGGTCCATTCCTTTGATGGTTTCAATGTGATTCCTTGGACTCCTTTAACTGATGATCTCCCATATTCTATTGAATTTTCTTCCTGAATCATTGCCATGAACAATACATCTCTTAGACTGTCATTGTTATATTCTTCTTCTAATGAATTGTTATCCTCCTTAGTGTACATACTCTTCCTCTGCCTTAAAATTTTCTTTATGTACCCAACTTTGTTTTGTTGGTGCTTACTCCTTCATTCTTGGTAATCTAATTCCTCTTCAATTTCACTTTCTTTGTTTTCTTCAAATGTACATTTTGAAGCAAATTGTCCAATCCTGCCACATTTAAAGCACTTGAAGGGTAACTTCCCTTTGTATTTTCCTTGACCTCTTTTTAACTTTCTCACAATGTTAGCCTCTTCTTAATCAGACATGTCGAATATGTTCTTGCACTCACCCTTGTTATTTTTGGGCTTCCGAGTGGCTTTAAATGTTGCTTCCTTTTTTTAGAATTTTTTTGGCTTAGTCCTCATCTCATAAGCAATAAGAATTCCATACAGCTCATCTTTTGTCAGTCTATCTAAGTTATATCTGTCTTCTAATACTGATACATTTGAATTGAATTGTGAAGGTAGAGTTCTCATGATTTTTTTGTATAATTGAATTTTCTTTAATTGTTGCTCCAAGTCCCTTTATGGCATTCACAATCTCATCTACTCTGTCAAAGTATGTTGCAATGTTTTCCTCCTCCTTCATCTTCAATGTTTCAAACTGTGTAGAGAAGGTTTGCAACCTGGCCTTCTTGAACTTTTCATATCCTTCATAAATGTTTTTTATTTTGTCTGATACTTCTTTTGTTGTAGTACATTGCATCACTTTAGTAAATTCAACCTCGGCTAGTTGACATAGTATTGCATTCTTCACTCTTACATTCCATTCATATTTTCTTATGTTTTCTGGGTCAACTGACGCAATTTTAGAGGCCATGTGATCATTTTTTTCTTCTTATTCATTTGTGGTTGCTTTTGGAAACTCGTATCCATCCTCCACTAATTTATAGATATCCATACTGATAGATTGCAAATATACCTCCATTCGTATTTTCCAAAATGTGTAATTGGATCCATCAAACCTCGATGCTCGGTTGGTATAAAAACCTTATTGTTTTTCCATATCTCCGTTGGATATTTCTTCTAGATGTTAATATGTTATTCAAGACACTCACTCTAGTAGCAATTGTTGTATTTATCTTATACTAAGAGAAGGGGGTGAATCAATATAAGCGCAGATAATAAATTACTTCACAATTATACAATTTTCACCAATCAAAACTTTTTCAGCAAAACCAAGCACAATTCCACACAAAGACCGAAGAATAATAATATGCATATCTATAGATAAAATAAATTTTACATCAGTGGGATAATACAATCTCCAAACATGAGCGCCAACTCATTTCAAGCAACAACCTGATACTCAAGTAACAATATGTTGGATACAGGAAACGACTTGCAACAACTTCGATCTGTGTGAGCACCAACTCACAAACTTTAGGCATTGACCTGAACAGATGTCTGTTAGACTACACAAAATGTGAATTTTAGCAACCAGGCACCAACCTGTGGATAATTGCAACCTCAAATGTTTTATTTAGCTTCAACTGAATAGAAGCACCCACTCCCAAATTATATTTACGAGGTCCAATAGGAAGGATGATCCAACCCTCTAATTATATTTACCAGCACCAAATGGAAGGAGGCTCAAACCCCCTAATTTTGTTTACCAACTGTGACTTGAAGGAAGTTGTAACTCCTTGTTCCTTTACCCGCCCAACCTCCCTGAGATTTTTTTCCAGCGTCAACTAGAAGGAAGCTTCAACTCCCTTATCCTTGCCTCATCCAACTATTGTAATCCTTTTTATTGGTGTATTCCTTCTTAATATTTGCGTTAAGACATTCAGTTTTTGAAAACTATGAGGTATGATAAATACTGCGATCTATGTCTTTGTAATGAACAGTGAACTCATTCACTTCTGTAGCTTTGCAGTTTGCATCTTTCATTGAGTAAATACTTCGCACATCCTAAACATGTGTATCCTTCTATATAGTGATCTTCTTGTTGCTCATCATGTGTTGTTTTGTGTACTCCGGCCCCACTGTATAAACCTCTTTTTGCGATCAACGATCCATTGATACCCTAGGAAAATGAAGCTTATCAAAATCAAAATATCTCCAAGTATTCATTCTAAAATATTTCTTCAACACTTTCATCTCTTGTTTATTTATATACTTTCCAACTCAATAAATGTGTCCACTTGTTGAAGTTCCTTATCCTTGAATAACACCCCCACTTGTTTGTGTTTCCTTCAAGTTATGATCTACGTCAGCATGCCACTTATCGCAATTCAACTTTGTGGGTTTGGAGCACATATGCCAACTTATTTGTGGGACTTTTGCACATAAGTTAATATGTCATATTTTTCTTCATAAGTCTTCATGCCACACACCATTTTCTTTATGAGACTTTCACACACAAGTTTATGTTACATTCTCTTCTTTTGTAAGTCCCAGGGTAACTGCGCATATATGCTATTTTCGTATGTTCTTCTTTGTGGATTGTTATTTACGAACTTATGACCAATGCCGTGGTGGGATATTTCCTCTTTCTGGATTTCCACATTCTTCCATATGTATTTTTTCAAACTGGCTTTGTGTGGGGAATTCTTCAATTCTTTTGGCATTAGTTTATCATTTTACAACATGCTCAACAATCTCTTTTAACATCAATCTCCTTATATTCAACAATCTCCTTTGACATCAGTGAAAATTCATATTCAATGATTCAATCCTTTGTGACACCAATGACAATTCGTGTTTAATTATTTAATCTTTTGACATCAATGATAATTCATGTTCAATAATGGGTCACTTCCCTTTTTTACAATACATATGAGGGTTCCATAAGGAACTCAAATACACTAGAAGGGTCTATAAATTTTCACCTTTGGGGCTCCACCTTCGCACCCTTAGGCATGGAGGGCTTAGTCACCCCCCTCTTCACCCCTTCCCCCCTTGGGTGCATACGAATCATGCATGGGGGTATTCGTGTACCACTATATAGGAAAATTTCAAATCTATAGATATTGACTTAACCTTTTAACACCACCATTAAAAATCCGAAAGTTGTTTCCAAAAGAGATGGCAGAACCTGAACCCCTTAAACTTTGTTGTAACTATGATGAAAGGTATTTTAGGGGGCATAAATGCAAAGGACAAAATTTATTCCAAATATATGTTATCCCCATATGATCACCAAGAAGGAACTCAAGAACCAAAAGTGGAGGATACTACTCCACTTATGGAATATAACACCACATTTCAAGATCCTAGTGAGGAATCCCATATTTCTATCCATGTCTTATTAGGTTTCTCAACACCCCCAACATTGAAGCTGATATGATACATAAAGAATCACAAAATAGTTGTACTAATTGATAGTGGCAGTACCCACAATTTTATTCTTGGAAGAGTGGAAAAAGAAACCCATGTTTGTGTCCATCCTACATAATATTTCCAATTTATGTAGAAAATGGTAGTTCGATGAAATGTAGGGGTTGATGTGAAAATGTGAAACTCCAAATGGGTGACTCCCATCTCAAAACATAGATGTGTTATATTGAAATGGGTGGTTGTAATGTAGTTTTGGGGGCATGATAGATATAAATTTTGGGTCTCGTCACCATGGATTCTACAGACCTATACATCAGCTTCACTAAGGAAGGGTACATACATAATCTCAAGGTGCTCACCTCAAGTTCCTTGAAATAGTCACCTCCCATTGTAGGGATAAGTTTTTGAATAAATACCACCTAGGTATTATTACACAATTCAATGTCATGCAGGTAATGGACACACCCCTATAGGACATTCACCCTAACTTGTAGATGGTTCTCCTTAAACACCAATAGATTTTTTATGCATCCAAGGGTTTACCACTATATTGTGGGGAGAATGACCATGGTATTCCATTAATTCCAAGGATTCAATCCCCCAATATATGCTCTTACAATCAACCTCTCTCCCAAAAGAATGAAATAGAAAAGATAGTTCAAGAATTGTTACAGGTTGGCATTATTCATTCCTGTAAAATCCTTTATTCTTCATCAGTGGTTATGGCATTGAAAAAGGAAGGTGATTGGCACATGTGTTTGATTTTAGGGCTCTCAATAGGTTGGCTATTAAGGATAATATTATTTTATGTGTCAATGATGATCTCTTGGATGAGCTTCACGAAGACAAGCTTTTCAGTAAGTTAGACTTTCATTCATGATATCATCGAATAGGGATGAAAGGACCTGGCATCCATTTAACAACTTTATGCACACATGAAGGTCATTATGAGTTTTTAGTGATGCCTTTTTCCTTTGAAATGCTCCATCCACCTTTCAATGCCTCATGAACAAGATATTATGACCCTTCCTCTGCAATTTTGTGTTGGTATTCTTTGATGACATCTTAATCTACAATAAAATATGGGAAGGCCACCTAGAACATGTTGAGTGTGCCTTTTAATTATTAAGGGACCACCAATTCTTTGTGAATCATTCTAGATGTGATTTTATGGTTTCAAAGCTTGAATATTTGGTTCACATTGTGAGTAAAGAAGAAGTATGAGTGGACCCAAAGAAAGTGGCAGTTATGCAGGCCCTAATTATCTTGTGTGGGTTCCAGCTAGGAATTTTAGGATACTATGGAAATTTTGTGAAAAATTATGGTGTTAGCACTATTTTGGTTTACAAGTGACAAGAAAAGGATTAAGGCATAATAAGGATCTTATTTATTAAAGTGTTGGTGATATCACCGAGGGGGTAATTAAGCGAGTGCCAAAGTAGAGACCATGATTTTTATTTGTCCATAAAACCATAGGTTAAATATTTAAGCTAATTAAGGAACAAGAAAAGGCACTTAAGGTAAATATTAAAATATTTGACGATTAGGATTGGAGTAGCGGATAGATCAACGATGGAGGTCGGATCCGTTGGGAGAACTTTCTCAGGAGATAAAGAAGTTCAGTGTTGGAAAATAAGGTTAACGGTCAGATTTGATGGATGGTGGAGATGAACGATAAAGGAGATCGATGGTGGATATGGAGTCCATTGGGATAATTTGTGTACCAAAACGAAAGCAAAGTGATCGATGAAAAGTGAAAGGTAAGGGGTTAATGGGCAGACATGATCGACAGTCCATGATGAAAGGATTATTAGATCTATGGTAAATATGGATTCCGTGCCCGCAACATGCACAAAAGGTGGATGGAGCCCGACACAGCATATTTTTTATTGCTTTCCACGTGGCAGGTGGAGGATCATTCTGCTGGGTGAAAGGTGGTAGGAGAAAATTGTTCCTCCCGATACTGAAACCCCCAAAGGAAAATATTTTAAAGGGATAAAGGCACATGTTTGTGGTTATTTGTCTTTTGTGCATTGGAGAAGAACGTGTTTGTGTGTTGTGGAATCCAAGTTGTACGAATACTTTTCCAGCCACAATCAGCCAATTAGGCCATGTATTAACCCACCTAAAATATTTTAAATGGAGGATGAAGGGGAAATTGAAGCACAAATTCATGAATTTGCAAAACTGGAGGAAATATTTGAGGATAGGGATGATGATGTATTTGACATTGTATTGTCCTTTGATCCAGTCCATGAGCTAAAAACTAAACTACATACCTTTAAATACCAAGGAACTAACCTGCACGGTGCCTACTAGTCACATTTTTTTCATTTTTTCCCCGACCAAACCCTAAACTGTTAAATTTGAGAACCATAGATCTACAGGCTAATATGAGACCTATTGGAAAGAAAATATGTAGTGGAATAATTAAGATCAATATACACTAAGCAAAGAATTCATGACACAAATTTTGGATAATTCGAACAAAAATTGCTCAAATAATCACAACATTAATATTCATTCATTAATCAGTAATAAACATAATTCAAATACTATGGATAGGATTTGAATCTAACAACTCTAACTGACTGTTTAGTTATCTCGGTGTGGAAAAATCACAGCTTGAGCTCACTAGTTTAACTCTGGATGTCTACATTAGTCTACAATAAGTTAATTGATGAGGTAGGTGGACAAAAGGCACCACACTCCACGCATGCATGCAAAACTTGCGCTAGGCTAACTGATAGTTATATAACTTAATGCAACTATAGGATAACTAAACATAACTAATTACCTACCAGGATAACTAAACATAACTACTTACCTACCACAACTAACTGAAGGAGGATGTTGGTGGCACTCAGAGTGGGCTCCTAAAATGTAGGGATTGGTCCCATAGGCACATAAACTCATGCATGCACATGTAGTAAGTGGAAAATAACCTCTAGGTGTGTCCCCCATATTCTAGTACAATGATAATAACCTACTAAGTTAGGAAATATGACCAAATAGACTATGCAAGAAAAATACGGATTAATTAATACTAACATTGGACAACTTGAGCCCTGGAAACTAGGACAAAAGTCACCCATACAATCTANAAGATAAGTAGGTAATCAAGAAACAAGCTATACTTGTGAAAGTATTTCTGCAATCTGCATAGTAATGCAAGGATGGTTCTTGTGTGCATCAACATCCTGGGACTCTGCATGTGAACCTTTCCAAAATAAATGATTATGTCTGCAGGAATTTACCTCTCTGGAATAAGAGGAATATGCTTAACTGAATCAGGAACATAGACAATTGGAAGATGAAAACTAGACCCATGTAGAGAAACTAAGATCAACATATGGGAGAGAAAAAGTTCTTGAGAATTCGAACCATGTGAGGTAATCCCAAGAAACTTTTATTGTGTATCCTTGAACATTGAACCATTTGAGGTAAAATCAGCTATAGGTGTTAGGAGCAAGTGTACAGGTGAATGTAGGATGTCTCCATCTTTACTAGTACTATGAGGAGATGAGCATGTGATCAAGTATAAAGGTAGAGAAGTCCTGGGACCATGGAGAGAGAATGATTTAGATGCATAATATGATATAGTTTCTAAAATATCAAATGATTCACAAAATTCAATATCAACGACCTTATGAGAGAAAACTAACATCGAATCCCCAACAGTAAATTTGAAATAGGCTTGAGGTGCTTGATTTTTCACACCAATATTGATGAGAACATATACAAGAATGAATTGAGGCACTGGAAACTTAAAATTTGAACCAAATAATGTCATATCATATCCAAGAGTGTGGAACAAAGGTTCCAAGTGCTCCATTAAGATGGTAGATGGACAATTTTCTCCTTCAACAAAACTCTGAGTATTGGTGCAAGCAATAATGTAGGAATTTGTTGGAAGCTCTAGATCAATGAGGGTGAATAGATCATTCATAAAATATAATATTTCTTCCAAAACATCCAAAGTATTACTTTTCTGCACACCAGCAGCATGATTGGAGAGAGAGGTATCAAATCTCTCTTCATCTCCTTAAGCTTTCACTGGAAAACTTTGTACATAATTTAGAATAGAAGAATCACTAGAGAATGACTAAGTAGAATGGAAGGAGAGTTTTTCTTCAACAATGGATATTTGAATTTCTTCTTCTAGATTAGCTATATGCGAAGATGAGATATCAAATATCTCATAAACTTCTAGAGTAACGAGAGAATGAGTCATTATAAGGAGACTTTCAAAAAATTGAATTGATTGAATTGAAGATTCTGCTTCTGCTTCATCTTGAACAACTTCATCTGGGAGAATAGAGTTCGATTCTTTTGAAGGAAGAACTCTTGTGGTGCTGGGTGCGCTCTCCAAATTTCTAGAATGATCCTCATTATTCTTTCCAAAGGTTATATCCAATTCTATCCATAGATCCTTTGGGTATTCAAAAGAATCAATAAGGTAGCGCATGCTTGGAGAAAAATCCAGACATATCCTTCCAAAATATATATCATTGTCATTTAGCCAGTCATTTTCATCTTCATGAGACTCTTTACCAATTCCAATAGATACCTCATAGATACCTTGTCTCTTTAGATATGAAATCATATTCAATTTCCACTATGAATTTCTTGTGAATGGAGTAAGAAGATGAACTAATACTCTCAAATCCATATTGTTGTACTTGTAAAATATCACTGCAAAACAAACCAATTCACGATCATATGTTAATTCAAACCCTTCCACCTCGACACATGCACATTTTCAAAGTCTGACACACCTGTAGAGACTTCTCTGGACAGAATCTAGAGTTGGCAAGGCAATTATTACAGGAATTATGTGGAAACTCAGCTACTTATGGTTCACAATAGAGGTTTCTGAGATTTGTTGCTATCCTGAACAAGGCTATGATACCATGTTAAATTTGAGAACCATAGATCTATAGGACAATATGAGAGCCATTGGAAAGGAATTATGCAGTGAATAACTAAGATCAATATACACTAAGCAAAGAATTCATGACAAAAATTTCAGATAAATCGGACAATAATTGCTCAGATAATCACAACATTAATCTCCATTCATTAGTCAGCAATACAATGGTAGTACAATCAATAGAATTCAAATACTGTGGTTAGGATTCGAATCTACCAACTCTAACTGACTTCTTAGATAACTCAATGTGGAAAAATTACAGCTGGAGCTCACTAATTTGACTCCAGATGCCTAAATTAGTCTACAGTCAGTTAACTGATGAGGTAGGTGGAAAAAAGGCGCCACACTCCATGCATGCATGCAAAAATAGCACTAGGCTAACTGATAGTGATATAACAGAATGTAACTGGAGGATAATTTAGCATAACTGCTTACCTACCACAACCAACTGAAGAAGGTCGTTGGTGGCACTCAGAGTGGGATCCTGTAATGCAGGGATTGGTCCCAAAGGCACATAAACTCATGTATGCACATGCAGTAAGTGGCAGATAACCTCTAGGTGTGTCCCCCATACTCTATTATTGTGATAATAACTTACTAATTCAAGAATATGACCAAATAAACTACATTGGACAAAGAAGGATTAATTAATCCTAACATAAAGCTCCCGAATTTTGTGGCTTGGTGTGCCTCGAACTATTCCCCTTCTGAAAGAGTAATAATGGATTCTTTTAGGTCTAAGATACTTTTCTCCATCAATGCCATGGTTATCATAAATTCCCTTGAATTTCCACCATTGTTTACTTTGAACCAGGAAGATTTTATTGAAGAAAACCTATTTGGACAGTTCAGACAGGCCGTTGTCGAGGAGAAACAAATTTTGTACTCTAAAAACCTTAAATACGATGTGTCTATTGAAAATCAATCCTTTCCCATTGATGTTAGCTTGTTTTGTGAAGAATCCCAGCTAGTTATTTCCATGTTGAGTCAGTTTTTAGGTCTACATACAGATAGGTTTGTCCCAGAGCTATTACTGACTCTTGAGTCTGTTATTTAAAATGAATATGATTCAAACAGAGTCACAGTCAAGTCAATTACCTTGTCTTAAGTATGATGAATTGCTGGTTAAGAATATTCATTCTCAGCTGGTGAATTTCCACACAACCAGGGATTTCAGATTCCAATCCTACTTGGTTAGGATGTTTTTGTTATTCAATGAAGAGAACCTACAATTTTGAGGTGTCTTACAAAATAAATCGGCAATAACACCTTCAATTACATTAACCTCATAATGTCATAGATATATAGAGTTATGTTTCATAGTAAGTTGCCCAGGGTTTTTCCAGAAATGGAAGATATGTTGCAGTTTTCTTCTGATAGAAAGGTGGGAGATTGGTTTTTGTTGAAAGAGCACACTATCATCATATTTTATGGTTTTGTCCATGAACCATACATTTTACCAGCATTCCTAACACCAAGAAACTTTTCCCTGGAGTTCATCAGGAAGAAGCTAACTATAGAAAATGAACACTTCATAAATTTTGGAAAGGCTTCTGAAATTAAATTTCCTTTGAAAGTGGGCTCATTAATCATCAAGAATAAGGTTGAACTCCCTATGATTGAAAGTATTCTACGGGATATGAATTTTATGAAGGCTACTCAAGTTAATTATGATCCATACCATATCATTTCTTAGAGGAGGCAACTAAATAAAAATAAATATTTTGAACACTAGAAAGTGGAGGGATTAGCTGAAAGGGATAATTGGATGGATTATCAGTCAGATGTGGAAGACACATAAACTCTACAGGTAAATCCTTCTGCTATAGTGGAGTCGAGAACCATGATTATACCAACTCCAAGTAAAATTGAAATAACTGGTAAGAGAAGCCATTCATATGTTATGGATGTTGAAGAAGAAAGCTAAAAGACATCAAAGAGACCAAGAATAGAATTAGAGACAGAGTTAGTTGAAGTTGGGAGCAAGAAATTGAAGGGAAAGTGCAGAGCCCAACTTTTGAAGTTCAGGAGTATAATTTTGCAGAGATACAGAGAGGATCCAGTGACAAATTTAAATACAGGAGTGACTTGTATAAAAAATACATAAAAGAAAAGGATACTTCTTGAAAAGAATCTTTGAAACTCTATTCAAAGGTGAGAAATATTTCAAGCAAAGAGGTTTCGTCAGTTACTATAAAAGATCATGCAAATAACACTTTGAATCTAGTAGTAACTACTAGAAATAGAGTTTTTGAAATGAGTTTGAACTTGAAATATATCCCAGTACCTGACAATATCCAAGTTACAGTCAACAGTGTCCATGGTAGAAAATCAATTAAGGAAAGAAAAAATAGAAAATAAAGTACATCAACAACAAATTAAAAAGCTTCAGGGAGATATGTTAGCTATGGATAGTGAGGTAGACAAAGGAAAACCAAGTCAAAAAATTATGGTTGAAATAGAGAACACTATCTAGTTGTTAAAAAAGAAATTGAAAATTCCAGCAACTCAGTTAATTCAGGATTCTGAATTAACAGAGTTAGAAAAAGAGAAATAATTATTATTCCAGGAGCTAAATATTAGGAATTACAAGCAACAAAATATAAAAATATGACCCAAAACCGGGAATAAGCACCATAATAGATCTATTATCCATTGACCTAAAATGGTCAAGCCAAGCCAAGTAAGCTAGGCACCACTCACCTCTAGGCCACTTTACAATGGATCCTCCTTAAGCCTTATAAATACTTCCTTACATGCAATACCATGAGTCAATACCATGGGCCACCAAAATACCATTGTCCACTAATACCATATAAAAATACCAAGGTTTAAAATAAACCATGTTTCCCAAACCATGTGCTAGATCTAGACCACCTTTTACTCATTCATGAGTCAAGGTTAACCCTAACAATATCCCCTTTAAAAATGACTTGGAGTAATCACCAAGCCCCCTCAAATTTTTTACCAAGGAATCTCACATACACCCCTCTACCACATAGGTCTAACTCCTGACTTTACGGGTGAGTTACCAAGGGTATGCATGTCTTACTAGGTCTTATAGCCATATGCCCATTTACATGCAAATTGCTCCATTAATTTTTTTCATGTGTCTTCATGGTGACTACACCATCACCATCTATTGCTTCATCCTCTCTCTTTTCCATTCTTTATTTCTTGCTCATTTTTTTTCATGCTACTTTTGTACCTGCATCCAACCTTGGCATCGACGTCCATATAAAAAGAATTCATCTATTGGATTACATGGGTCCTTAGTGGTTGTAACCACTAGTTCTCTAGAAATTCTCTTCACATACATGGTTCATGAATCTTGGTCCCACAATTGAGATCAAACCATCTCATATTCCTCCCCCAACCAAAGACTCAACCTCTATGATCCACATCAAGCTAGGCTACAAGTAAACCTGCCACCCCCGTACCTACCCAATGGTTCATTCCACACTTGATGCAACATCCCTTCTCTGCACATAAGAGGGATGCCTTGTACTTTTACTACCCAAGGAAATTCCATTTTAACAGGAATCCAAAAATAATGCTAGGGTGTCAGGTACCACCGAACATGCAACCCACAATTAATTAAAAAAAACTAGGTACAACACAATGAGCACAACTATATGCTAAACCAAGGCTCTGATGCCACTTATTAGGAAATTACAAGTAATAAAATATAACAATATGTGATGAATAAACATAAGCACAAGAAACACATTTAAGACCGACACACAATGTTTACGTGGAAAACCCAAAACCTGGAAAAACCACCATAATATATCTATTATCCCTTAACCTAAACTAGTCAAGCCAAGCCAAGTGAGCTAGCCACAACTCACCTTCGGGTCACTTTACAATTGAGCCTACTCAAGCCTTATAAAGACTTCCTTACATGCAATACCATGGGTTAATACTGCGTGCCACCAAAATACCATTGGCCACCAATACCATAGAAAAATACCAAGGTCTATAATAAACCACGTGCTAGACCTCAACCACCTTTGACTCATTCCCGAGTCAAGGTTAACCCTAACACTAAATGACTGCAAATATAATTTGTTGAAACTTGTTGGAGAACAAAACCAATGCAAAAAGGAAAGGGGTTTCCTTATTGCTAAAATATACGTTTTAAATGAGAACAAGTTGGTTTTGGAGAAGGAATGAGAAGAGAAAAATAAAAAGGAATCTATACAAATAGAGGAACCAAGTACATAAACAAATATTGAAGCCATTGTTCAAGCTATGTCATAGGTTATCCTGAGAGATAAGGAGATAATGGGCTTGAAGAATCAAAATCAGAATTTGGCTGAAGCAGTTAAAAAGGAAGAAGAGGAGAGGAGACTATTTGAAAATAACAATAAGGAGTTGTTGGACAGAATGGCAAATTGGTAAAACAGTTGTCAAGACAACTAACAGGATAGGGTGTTAGGCATCTTCTTTGGGACATGATTATTTCATAAGATAATAGGATAACGCCTTACTTGAATTATATTTAGGATAAGGAAATGGTGATTAATGCAGCCAAACAACGTTGTACAACTGTAAAAGAAGCTTTGAACAGAAAACCAATAAATACATCTAGAAACACAATAAATTTCCTCAACAGTTTGTCTAAAGAAGAATTAAGAAAAATGGCCATTAAGGATAGAATTGCAATAATCACTTGGGCCAGGAAATTTCTAGGAAAGCATCAAGATATTGAAACAGTCCAAGAAAAGATAGATATAATGCTGCATCAAGTGAAAAATTTCAAAGGATCATTTATATCATTATTTCAAAAAGGTTTGCCTTCTTTTTGGGAAGAAGATGCTAGACTAATTTCTCAATCTTAATATCAGGAATTGTTGGTTAGATCCAGATTAGATCATAAAAATTTTGAGGACATGAATCAGTCCTTATCTAGAAAGGTTATAATTGAGAAGTTGTCAGTGGAATTTGAGTTAGTAAATACATTCAGAACAATTGGTGCTCAACTGCCACCTATTTCTTGTGTGGACCACGTGGAGTTGAGAGTATTAGCAAAGGAGATGGCAATTATGGAGCTACCATCTGGAGATCAGTGGAAGACCATTGAAAAATTTGGCAAGATGAAATACAAATTACATTAATGAAGAAGTTCATCTCAAGGCTCAAGCTATATTGAATACACACATTATTTAGAATAAGTTAATATATTTTCCAACTAGTTAAGAAGATTAGTTTGTTAGGAGTTAACTGATAGATGTAATAAGGAAGTTACAAATGCCTATTTTTAGAATGTAGGTTTTTATCATCTCAAGGAGAAATCTTGATGTATAAAATCAAGATTTTGTACTGTAATGAGGGTTGGAACCCGTGAGAAAGAGATACTCTTTTTGTAACAGAGTTTTCAAGTTAAATAAAATGGCAGAGCCAAGCAAGCTTTTTATCAAAGATTCTCGTATTGTTCTTCTTGTAGTATGTACTTCCTTTCCTTATTTTGAATGTGCTTCATGTTATCTTTTCCATTTTGTTATATTTCATGCTTGGATAAGTGTATATTGAATCAAAATTCACATGTTTATGCTCTGGTTATTTGATTTCAAGAATCCACGAACATTTTCCTCTAAAGTTAATATTGGATTCATCTTTTTTATTCCCATGTTAATGGACTATTCATTTTTCCTCTTTACCACCAGAAAATCAAGAAACTGATTGTAAAAGAGTAATTATCCTGCCTTTGTGAAGAAATTGTTTTGCAAAGCACTGTCATTGGTATATAACTTGTGATTTTGCCTCCATGCCCAATGTTAGCCATTTGTTTCAAACACTATAATCATTAAACTTATTTTTATATCTCGACTTTGTATTTATTTATTGAGAGATCCCTCTCTCGTAGAAAAGAAGCCAACTTTCCTCCTAAAGATTTGTTTATAAGGTTACCTTGGATTATCCTTCCACAACTAAAGGAAAAGTTCGAGTGATATCATCTTGGCACTGTTGTTGGCGAACGAGAGTTTAAATTTACCTTGGGGAGAATGGTTGAGTTTTCAAGAAAGTATAATTTATGTGGGAAAACATGAATTCTTTCATTTCAAGTGGTTGTACCTTTCCCTAGTGACTTCACGTTCATATTCGAGAAAACAATTTCAAATACGACATCCTAGCTTCTAGAAGAGCGCATACAAGAGGTAATCTTGTTTCTAAACCTTTATATATTATGGAAGATCCAGAAGTTTACTTAGGAGAAGTAAAGGAAAAGAAAAAGAAAGCACTTCTCAGTTAGAAAGATCATTTTCCTTATCCCAAGAAGAATTTCTAAGTTTTCAAGACCTTGATTTGGACATAAAATTGGAACAATCTCTTTTGAAATCCAAATCTAAATATGATTTAAAGAAGGTTACAGTTGATCAAAGTAGGTTTGAATATTATCTCTTAAATTCTCTTTCAAATGGCGTTAGCTAGCGAACCGACGATATGCACCCATCGGATGACCGGCCACGTCGAACGTGACCGGTCACGCGCGGTCGGTCGTCCGATGGGTGCATATCGTCGGTTCGCTAGCTAATTCCCTTTCAAATTAGAGGAAATTTCAACTCAAAATGAGCCTCCTAAGGAAAATAATAAAATAATATTTATTAATTTTGGAGGAAGAAAGAAAAATACTACTTTTTTTGTTCATATTTTTGATATATCTCCCTGTGTTTTTACTCAAATTTCGATTAGGAAAGCTTGTTGGATGCGGAATTAAATTCTGCATCCAACAAGTACCCAATCTACATACTTTTGATGGACATCTATTCCCCAAAGGTATTTCTTGTTTTTGGGGTAGCGTGGTCCATCAAAAGTATGCAAAGTGGGTACTCGTTGGATGCGAAAATTAATTCTGCATCTAGGGATCTACCCCGCTCGAAATTTGAGTAAAAACACAGGGAGATATGTCGAAAATATGAACAAAAAAATAAGTTTTTTTTATGATACATATCCCCAAATTTATATTAAAAATTTGCTTAAGACCTATACGGTATTTCAAACTTAAAGCAATTTCATTGGCTAACACATGATGACATGGAATTTGAATTAGGGTTGAAAGGCCCATTTTGAGTTGAAATTTCCTCTAATCCAGGAAAAACAATCAATGGACTGTAAAAATAGAAGAGAGTAAACAACCAATAATCCAAACCCCTCAGCCACAAATTTCTAATATTGTTCAAAACACTCCTAGAGATATGGCTGCTAGATTTGCCTCGTTGGCTTTACCAGCTATTTTGCATGACCTTCCACATAACTATTCTCATAGAATTACATCGTTTGATGGGGAGGGAAAATTTACATCCAAACAACATGTTGATAGGTTTAATGATGTAATTGACCTAGAAGAGGTGGATTATGATGATGCAAAGATGAGTTTGTTTGCTTAGAGTTTATTTGGAGAGGCGAAGAAATGGTTCAAGGATCTTCCTACAAGGTCTATTCCAAATGTTGACGATTTCCAAACTCTTTTCCTTGATAGTTGGGAAGATAAGAAGAATCCTCTACAAATCTTAGCCCAATACAATAATCTGAAGAAAGGAAATTCTGATTCTTTGGATGAGTTTTCAAGTAGGTTTCTGAGGGTATACAATTCAATTCCTGTCGATATAAAACCCCTTGTAGGAGTTGCAAAGTTGCATTATGTTGATGCATTTGACAATAATGTTTCTTTACTATTAAGGGAGAGAAAATGGTGCAAGAGGGATCGACCATAGCCAACCCAACCAACACCTCTGGGATCTGGTGGCTCCTACACTTAGTAGGACTACCAAATTTAGCCCTCCACCAAATTCTGTGCTAAAAATCACCTTCCCACACTTCTTTCTCCGCATAGGACTGTCCGCAATTTTATCCCCGCAACATGCTTTCTACATGCAGGTTGCGGGATGTGGGACACCCAATCAATGTCTTAAAGTTTCTTCCCCGCAACTTTCCTTCTACAACAACTTTTTCGCAAGCGGGTTACGGGATACAGGATGCGTGACCAACTTTCCAAAGTTGCGCCTCTACAATTCTCTTATGCAGCTTTTTCCTCTGCAATCCTTCTAGCCGTTAGATCTTTGCGGCCTGCTCCTTGACCATCGATCTAATTTTTGATGTAGATCTCACAAATATATGGGGATCCGTTATTGCCCTCACAAATTCCATTGCGGATCTCTCCTGGGATGTCAGATCTTCATTTGCAGACTCAATCCCCACCTTTCATTCTCTGCAAAAAGTTGTTAAGGCAGAAAATCTGCGGGTTGCACCGATTGATCATAGGATCAATCAATCTAGCCTGTAATCTTCATGATTCATTAACCTAACACTTATATGCATGGATCTACGACCTATTTCAATTGTTCAAGCAACAATCTAACACTTGAATCAACAACTTCACAGAAATACGTAGATATTCTGAAAAAACGTCGAAGTTGGCTCTGTAAGAACACACAGTTCAAAACAACACATGCATATAGGCTAACAACACTACAAACATATAGTTAATCCTTCTATTAAGCAATAGAACAAACACACACACACACACACAGCTCGGTCCTCTTCTTTAGTCTCTTAAAATATTTACAAATGGAACTAGACGCAGGTCTGCCCATCTCTTTGCAAACTCTAAACCTAATGCTAAAGAGCAGAACCCCCTCTGATGCTCTAATCTGCCTATTTAACCTATATTGTTACCTCCACCGAGTGGTCCTATAACCTAAAACAAATGACTACCAAGCATGATGAAACGTCCCTCTCCAAAACAAATAGCACACGATCTGATCTCCACGCAAGGAGTCATGATCCACCATCATCTCTATCCCTGCTAACAAACTATGACTCGTCCTTTACTGACACCTATCAGATTAGATCTTTTAGGCCTATATCTAGAAATAAAATCTTTACAGGAGATTTACAATGGTTTTACAATAAACCCCTCCTTGGGCTAATGTTAAGACCTTAGGGTCTGACTAGAAATGTAGTAGTTGGTCTTGAGAGCTAATCTCCTGCATCATACTCCCAAAGTAGAAAAGAATCATGACCTTCTGGTCATGCATCTCCAGATTTTGTCTTCCTGGATCCCAAACTTTTTTCTGCTGCTGTCTATAAGCTTCACCATCTTCATTATTCTTTGGTTGTAACCTTCCAGGATTCCAAACCTTATGTTGTAGTACCCCACTATCTTTACCTTCATCATTCTTCACTCTCCATTCAACTTTACAATCACTCTATCTGATTTACCCTGTTGTAGCTTTTCCTAGGAATTTTCGTCAATTACCACAGTTCATCTATGACATCCTCCAATTTAGTTCTCTGTTGCAAACAACTCTTGTTTTCTTCACTATGACACTGCACTCCGCTGCATTTTTCCCATTCATCTCTAAATTGTTGAACATTTTCTTCAAATTTTCTAAACCCAATCTCTATTTTTACTTTCAGAACTACTTTGAAGACTGCCCCAAATATTGTTCTAGGTATTTCACTAGACACTGTTATGGATACTGCTTCCTGCTAAAAATAACGCTTGTCATTTTCACCTTTCAATTGCCTTCTTCCTTCACTCATGAGGGTATAAATATCCTATCTCCATTCTTTACTATTGCACATCTTCCAAGATATATTTAAAACATCAAACTGTCTTCTCCACTGTTGTACAACAGATTTACTGTTGTCATCCTCAAATCCTTCGGATCTGATTTTTCTTGTCTCAGCTTTATCAAATTTCTTGAGATCATTTCTTTGCTCTAACTTTTTACTTTCATCTCCAAGCTATTGGTTACCTTATTCAACCTTCCTTGGTTTAATTTTTGCTACAACTCTTGAGATTGTTGTAGATGTTATCCCGGATATTGCTCCAAATGATGTCCCAGATATTGATGCCACCCATGCTTCCTTTATTCTCTTGTAAGCATCTCCCTCTACAATATCCATCTTCTTCTCCTTGTCTACAATTTTACTTTCAAAAAGTAATTTATCTTTCAGTTTTTTGATTGGAACAACATATCCACTCACACTGCTTTGCATATTAGTTAACATAACATAATTTAACCAACTAATATCTTCTCTTGTCTCAGCTAAAACTTGAGACATTTCCATCTCATTGACTGCAATTCTTTCCAGCAAACTCTTCAACCATTCACCTTCTTCCTGACTCATCTCAAACATATCATCAGTATGTTGATCATTAACTTCAACACAACTCTCTTCTTCTTGTTCCAATACTTCTAGCCAGCACTTCAAACATTTATTCTCTACTTGATTCTCTTCAAGTAATTCTCCAGTATGTTGCATTCATGTGTCAGCAAAACTCTTCTCTGCCTCTGTCTTGACAATCTTCAGTAATCACCCTTCAATCCTTTGACCTATTCTATTAATCAATTTTGTCTTCCTCAGTCCTAAGACTGTTTCATCTTCAATCTGAGACATAGCAGCCTCATCTTCATCCCGATGATTTCCTTCTTCCTTGTCACTGAACAAAATTATTTGTGACATTGTTTCATCCATCTCTGTCAGAATAGATTTTTGATTCTCTGTTCTTGTGACAGTCCCAAAGGTCGGTCCACCATCCTTACCTTCAAATCTACTTTCAAAAAGTAAATTGTTTTCCAATGCCCTGATTGCAGTAATATATTCACTCACACTTCTTTGTATACTAGCAAACATACCATAGTTTAGTAAACTAGTATATGCTTTTGTCTCAACCAAAACTTGAAACATTCTTCTATCAATACCTGCAATCCCTTTCTCGTACTCAGGTGCTTTCAACAAACATTTCAACAATTCATTTTCTAATTGAGCTTTCTCAAATACACCATCACTATGCTGCTCATCAATCCCAACATATATTTCTTCCTCTTTCTTGACAACATTCAATAACTCTCCTTCAACTCCTTGACTAATTCTGTTAGTCAGTTCAGCCTCCTTCAAGTCTAAGACTGATTTTTCTTTTGCATGAGACATATCTGCCTCGCCTTCATCCTCATTGTTATCTTCTTCTTTTTTACAAGACCAATTTCTTTGTAATACTTCTGCTTCATTCTTTATCAGAATAGAATTATGCTTTCCCATCTCCATGACAAATTTAGAGGTCTGTCTCACAGTCTTCTCTTGGCCATTCAAACAAGCCAACTACTCCATGTCCTTAACAACAATAGGTTCTTTCATACGAGACATGATTGTCTCATCTTCATCAATAAGATTGATGCCTTCATTAATTAAGGACTCTGTAGAATCCTTCTGCTGCAATAACTCATCTTATCCTTTGTCATTGCTTGACAACAATTCCATCTGTCCATCTATACTGACTAAATCCTTCACACTTTCATCTTTGTTTATGCATCCCTCAAGGTACTTCATCTCTTCATTAAAACCATTAAAGCATAGCTTGTTTACATGAGGTTTCCATTCACAATTAGACTCAGATTTCTCTAACAGGTTCTCCAACAATAATGTCTCCTTGTCATCCTCTTCAAGCACTGTATCTTCATGCTTTACATCTTCCTCATCATTATTCCTTTCCTGGAAAATTTTAACTTCACTTAAGAAAATTCCAAGAGATGGATTGTCCTCTGCAATACATGCAAACACATTCAAATTGTCAGCATTAAACTCATAAGACCCAATGGTCTTATTTGATGACTCAATCACCAAATGTTTCTCTGGCTGTCCCAAGTCTGCTACAAGACTCAGACAATCCTCAATTACCTTCTCTTCAGCTTCCCCGAGCATAACATCTGAATGCTTGATATCCTCCTTTGTATCTTTCAGTTCTCGGTCATCATCATATGCCAAGTATTCCTTGTTTTTAGTTTTCACAGTAAGCTGGAAACCATTGCTTTCACTCAGCTGTGCATGTCCATGTACATGAGACTCAGCTGCCTCATTTTCTTCCTGAACATAATTTAGATTCTATCCTCTTCCTTCATCCTTTATGACAATATTAGAAAATTGTCTTTCCTCATTCTTTGTACCTACAAGCACACACAAAATATCATATTTAAAACATTGAGACCTCTTGGTCTCACTTGAAGCTTCGGTCTTCAAGATTTCCCTCAGACACTCTCTTACCTTGAGTATCTCTTCTTCATACTGATCATTCATCAGTTGCTCTCTTCTCCTTTGTATCTTATGCCACTTCAACTTTTTTTTCACAAGAAAACCACATCTCTGGTCTTCCTCCTCCTTCTGTAACGGCTCCATATTTACTTCCATACGAACTTTTATCTCAGCCTTCACTCTCTCATACTCTTCACCACTCAACTGCTTACATATGCCATTTTCCTTGGCATTTTCTTTCCTCCCTTTGTCGCTACCTCCTGAACCTCTGCTATGACTATTAATAGTCATGTTCTTGATTTTCTTTCACTCTTCATGAGTTGCACTAGCCTCTGCAGTAACAGTTCTCCCTGCTACACCTCACCTCACCAAACCTCCTCTGTGATTTTTCTTTCGGCAAGTGCTGGTTGTCTTTCTAGAACCCTCATGAGCACTTCTCTATGCTCCTTCTAGGATTTCTCCCACAACTCATCGGCATGAGAACATCACTGTCCTCTTGTACTTCAATCCTTAGTAGTTTCCTTAGTAGTTTTCTTCATCACTATCTTCAAATATTATGACATCTTTGTTGGATTCCTTCACTCTGTCTCCTATCCCTTACATGCATACACTCCTCCCAAAGTAGATATATATATGCCTATAAATTACTGTTCAAGCTACAAACCTCTTCTCCACTCGCATGCAAACTCTTCTTCTTTTCAGACTATTGCTAGTCTGTCTTCTCACCTTCACAGAACACTCACTTGTTCGCGTGTTCTTTCTTTCTTCACCAGGGTAAACTTACTCTCTTCCCGCTCTTCGTCTGTTTGTCTCCTTGACTTCCAGATGTGCTCGTAACTCCCTCAATTCCTCCATAACTTCTGCATTCACCGTTGGTCGGCCTCCATCACGACCTCTTGCTCTGCCTATGCATGCAGTCATCCTCTTGCACTAAGCATCTGCAATAACAGTTCCCTTTCACACTACTACAATCCTACCTCACCAATCCCCTTCTCTGTACTTAGTCTTTTGGAAACGTGGTTCTCGATCTAGAACCTCTTGAGCACTCTTCTTTGCTCTTTCAGGCTTCTACTACTATGCTTCTACTAACACCTCATCGGTTTTCTTCCTCTATATCAAAATTTTGGCGTCACAAGTTCACCTCCTATGACTCTTTCGAGCACTCCTTGCTCCTCCATAGATTTTGTATCACTTACTCACTCCCTCGGACAAATTTTCCCGCAATCACAAGTGTGGAATCACCCAACAACTTCTACCCAATCATACCTGGAATTTGTTTCTATTTTCCAACACGCAAGAAATATTTTCCTGCTCTGATACCAAAATTGGTGCAGGCAGGATCAACCACAGCCAACCCAACAAACACCTCCAAGATCTGGTGGCTCCTACACTTAGTAGGACTGCCAAATTTATCCCTTGGCCAAATTCTGTGCTAAAAATCACCTTCCCGCACTTTTGTCTCTGCACAGGGTTGTCCACAATTTCATCCCCACAATGGGATTTCCACATGCGGGATGCCCGATCAACGTCTCAAAGTTGCTTCCCTGCAACTTTCCTTCCGCAACAGCTTTTCTGCAAGCAGGTTGCAGGATGCAGGATGCGTGACCAGCTTTCCAAAGTTGCACCTCAGCAATTCTCTTCCGCAACTTTTCCTCCACAATCCTTCTAGCTGTCAGATCTTTCCGGCCTGCTCCTCGATCGTCGATTTAATTTTTGATGAGGATCTCACAAATATTTGGGGATCCATTATTTCCATCACAACTTCTATTGTGGATCTCTCCTGTGCCATTAGATCTTTGTCTGTGGAATCAATCCCCGTCGTTCATTCTCTGCAAAAACTTGTTAAGGAAAAAATCTGCGGGTTGCGCCGATTGATCATAGGATCGATCAATCCAACCTGCAATATTCACTATTCATTAACCTAACACTCCTATGCATGCATCTGTGACCTATTTCAACTGTTCAAGCAACAATCTAACACTTGAATCATCAACTTCACAGAAAAATGCAGATGTCCAAAAAAAACACCGAATTTGGCTCTGTAAGAACACACAGTTCAAAACAGCACATGCATATAGGCTAAAAACACTACAAATACACAGTTAATCCTTATATTAAGCAATAGAACACACACACACACAACTCGGTCCTCTTCTTCAGGCTCTTAAAATATTTACAAATGGAACCAGATGCAGGTCTCTCCATCTCTGTGCAAACTATGAACCTAATGCTGAAGAGTAGAACCCCCTCTACTCCTCTAATTTTCCTATTTAACCTATATTGTTGCCTCCATAAAGTGGTCCTATAACCTAAAACAAACAACTACCAAGCATGATGAAACACCCCTCCCCAAAACAAACAACACACAGTCTGATCTCCACGCAAGGAGTCATGATCTTCCATCATCTCTACCGCTGCTAAAAAACTATGACTCATCCTTTACTGACACATATCAGATTATATATTTTAGGGCTATATCTAGAAATAAACTCTTTACAGGAGATTTAAAATGGTTTTACAATAAACTCCTCCTTGGGCTAATGTCAAGACCTTAGGGTCTGACCAGAAATCTAGTAGTTGGTCTTGAGAGCTAATGCTCCTGCATCAGAAAATCAACTAACTTACCTACCATGTTTAAATATGCTTTGGAAGTGGAGGCTAATTTAATGGATTTTGGGAAAATTAAGCAAAGAGTTGAGACGGATAAGAGAAGGGTTAGTGAAGAAAAACAAGCCTCAACCTCTTCTTCCACAAATGCTAAATTTGACATTATGATGAGAACCATGGAAAGGCTCATGGATATATTATCCCTGGACAATAGGCCTCCAAACAGAGATCAACCTAAACCACAAATCAAGAATCTTAACTTTAGGATACCTCCTCCCCCATATATTAGATATAAAGAACAGAGAAATCCAAAAAATATTGAAGATCAACAAATAAGACCTCCTTTCTGAGAAAACTATGTAGGAGAAGAAGAAGAAAATGATCCTATGGACAATCAGATACATCATTTTGATGATGTGGATTCTGAAATATACCTCACAGAAGAAGAGCATAATATGTTTTCTCGGGAAGAGGAGTGTAATACCTTTGATTTGGGTACAAAACAATATCAAAGAGGATATCATAATGATGTGAATGATCTCCAGAGGAAATTAAATTTGAGAAACAAATATGTGATTATAAATAAAGGAATGCTTCCTCCAAATCAGCCTTCCAGTAGTCAACATAGTAGAGAAACACAAAAATATAACATTGTAAATAAAGTCCCAAAAAATAAAAATAAACACCAAAAGAAAACAAAAAAGAAGTACCAACATAAAGTGATAGAACAATCTCCTTCTTTAGTTTGCGGAATGAAATATCAAAAATCAAAATCTCCATTCCTTTCGTTGAACTGTTGAAAAACAATTAATACATGGAAAAGATTACTAGAATGGTCAGAATTGATGGAAATTTCCATCCTGATACATTAGAGTTGATTGGTTATGCCCCAACTATTGTTCTTGTCGCTATAATAGAGGACAATAATGAAGAAGAGATGCCACCTTTCTACGTGAGTCTAAATGTTCATGATATGATTTTACCCAATGCCATGTTGGATTCAGGGGCTTCACATAACCTTATTCCAAGAGTAGTAGTTGAAAGTTTGGGATTATAAATCACAAGAACTTGCAAAGATTTATTCTTTTTTTATTCCAGAAAGGTTAAGTGTTTGGGGTTGATCAAAGACTTGGTAGTTACTCTCAACCAAATTCCTGCTAAGAGTATTATCATGGATGTGGTGGTTGCTGACATTCCTCCTAAGTTTGGTATGTTGTTATCCAGGTCTTGGGTCTCAAATATTAAAGGGACCTTACAAATGGATATGTATTATGCAACAATTCCATTGTTTGGAGATCAAATAAAATTATACAGAGAAAAAATACTGGCATATGTGGTAAGTAGTCAAGAGAAGCCTGATAATCATCCCATATATGTTCTTGATATTGATTTGGGGTCTTCTCATTTTTATAATGATTTTCATATTGAAGAAGACTTGCTAATAGTAGATGAACATAAGGAAGACAAGGAATTTGCTAAAAGACAAGAGGCCTTGGAACAAAAAGAGAGAGAGGAAGGGATTTGGACTAAGTACTTTGATGGGTCAATAAGTAAGGAGGGAGTTGGTGAAGGTGTCTAGATTATTTCTCCAGACAAAGATTTTAAAGTTTATTTTTTGAAATTAACATTTGAGTGTACAAATAATGTAGCAGAATATGAAGCTTTGCTTTTAAGATTAAATGCATTGAAAGAGTTAAAAGCAAATAGAATAGATGTTTATGGAGACTCTGAATTGGTTATAAATCAAGTTGATGGCAATTATCATACCAAGCATCCTAGAATGAGGGCTTACTAAAATGAAGTGCAGGATATGCTTGGGATTTTTTTTAATGAACATAGGGTAATGGTAATTCCCATAATACAAAACAGGATAGTTGATTCTTTGGCCACTACTACTGGAAACTTCAAAATTCCTATCTATTCAAATAAAAAATAGAAAATTGAAGTTGTTAACAAACCTTCCATTACTGACAATTCCAAGTATTGGCAAGTTTTTGAAGATGATTTGTAGATAAATAGATTCTTAGAGATGTCAGATGAATTTACCAATACAGTCATTAATAGGGATAATCAGTTTTTGGAGAATGCTCAAGAAGATGAAGAATTTGCAGAAACAGATGAAGGACATAAGAATTTGAAAAATATTATTGGAGGTAAGGCTATCATTCAACTCAAGAGTAACTTTATCCCTAAGGTCCTTATACCTTTAGAGAAGCTATTTGATCAGAATGATGTAGCAAAAAACCCAAAAGTGCAGCCTCATAAGGATGATATTCAAGATCAAAACATTGGAACAGAACATTGTCCCAAAGTAATAAAGCTTTCAAAAAATTTGTCTGTATAAGAGAATGAAAAATATACTAAGTTGGTGAAGAAATATATTGATGTGTTTGCCTGGAGTTAAAAAGATCTAAAAGAGTATGATACCTCTATTATACATCATACAATTCCAGTGAAACCAGGAGAAAAACCTTTCAGGCATAAACTCAGAAGAATAAATCTCATGTTACTCCCTTTGATTGAGAAAGAAATAAAGAAGCTATTCAATGCCAAAATCATAGTTACACTTAGATTTTCAAAGTGAGTAGCTAACTTGGTGTATGTTAGGAAAAATAATGGAGAAATAAGTCTGTGTGTGGACTTTAGGAATCTCAACAAAGTCTCTTTGAAAGACAATTACCCCTTGCCAAAGATGGACCATATCCTGCAAAAGGTTGTTGGTGCAGAAAGGATTTCTATAATGGATGAGTTCTTAAGGTATAATCAAATAAAGGTTCACCCTCAAGATTGGGAAAAGACAACATTCACCACACTGTGGGGAACCTTTATGTATGCCAAAATGCCATTTGGACTAATGAATGCAAATAGGAAGATCAACCTTTCAAAGGAATTTGGACATTGATTTTGCCGAGGAGAAAGACAATTTTTTTGTGGTGTACATGGATGACATAACAATATTTTCAAGATATGACAGGGACCATATCAAACACTTGGAACAAGTATTTTTGAAATGCATAAAATTGGGTATTTCCTTGAACCCCAGAAAATCCAATTTTGCTATGAAGGAAGGGAAACTTTTAGGTCATATCATTTCAAAAGATAGAATAAACATTGATCATGACAGGGTAAAATCCATTTTGAAAGTTGATTTACCAAGGAATAAAAAATAAATTCAATCATTCATTGGTCAAGCTAACTTTTTGAGAATATTCATTCCTAGTTTTGCAGAGATCTTGAGGAGTGTCACTATATGCCGAGGAAAGAATGTGACTTTAAGTAGACCATTGAAGCTAAGAAATATTTCAGTCACATCAAGAAGGAAATAACAGAAGCACCAGTTTTGGTTAGCCCTGGTTTTTCCAAAGATTTCATAGTTTTCTCTTTTGCTTTTGAGAATACTATAGTTGGAGTGTTGTTACAGAAGAATCAACAAAATGTAGAGCATCCCATTGCATTTTTCAACAAGATATTGAGGGATGCATAGCTAAAGTATGATATAATGGAGAAAATAGCTTATGCATTGATTAAATCTCTCAAAGATTTTATAGTTTATATTCTGCATTCTCATGTCATTGCTTATGTGCCTAACAATGTTGTGAAAAATATTCTCACTCAGCCTAATCCAGAAGGGAAGAGAGAAAAGTAGATTGCAGTCTTGTTGGAATATGATTTGGAGATCAAACCTACCAAATTGGTGAAAGGTAAGGGGTTGGCCAAATTGATGATTGATTCTAATTGTGAATCCTTGTAGTTGAATTCCTCTCTAAAGTTTCAAGTGGACTAGACTTAGTATTGCAGGTAATTGAAGACTTCTCTTTGTCTCCTTCGTACGGTGATATTGCTTATTTTTTGCAAAATTTACAGGCACCCCAAGAATTGAGTAAAACCAAAGCCCGATTTGTGAAGTTGAAAGCATCAAATTCTTTATTTTGAACCAATATCTGTATTGGAAGGACCGATGGGGTATTATACTAAATTTCCTACTAGAGAATGAAGCTCAACAAACTATGAAGTATTTTCATCAGGGAGTACATGGGGGACATCATTCATGGAAGGTAACTGCTAATAAAATTTTGAGACCATATTTTTATTGGCCCATAATGTTTTCAGCTGTGTATAAAGAGGTTACATCTTGTCATGAATGCCAAATTTCTTAGGGTAAAAGAAAACTGATGCCTTTACCTCTCAACCCAATTTCAGTGGAAGCACCATTTCAGTAGTGGGGCTTGGATTTTATTGGTGAGATAAATCCAAATTCTTCTAGTCAGCATAGGTGGATCCTAACTGCTACTAATTATTTGATTAAATGGATTGAAGCAATACCAACTAGGAGATCCATAGATGTTGTCATCATTGAATTCCTGGAGAATAATATTTTATCTAGATATGGTTGTCCCAGAAGACTTATAACTGACAATGCACAGGATTTAAAATCAAAGAAACTGATCAATTTATGCCACAATCACCACATCAGCCTGAATCATTCTACATCATACTACCCATAGGGAAATGGCCTTGTTGAATCATCAAATAAAAGTTTGGTGAGGATAATAAAGAAATTACTTGAAGAAAACAAAAGAGCATGGAACACCAAGCTAAAATATGCCTTATGGGCAGACATGATAAGCACCAAGAAGGCCATTGGTGATCATTGAAGACCATTTCAATTTGTTTATGGAGCATAGGTGATCTTTCCAGTATCCTTGGGTTACCAGTGATGAATTTGCTACAAGAACAAGATGAAGAACCCAATCATATGCAGAGGAGGATAGATTAGATAATTGAGTTGAATGAGTGAAGAGAGAAAGCTTATGACAAGGTACAGGTCCATCTGGAAAAGATGAAAAATACTTTTGAAAGGAGGGTAAAAGAATAACAGTTCCAAGTTGATAATTTGGTTTTAAAGTGAGGTACAAGAAAGGATGAAAACCATGGCAAGTTTGATCATCTATTGAAGGGTCCATACATTATTTATGCATACGGTGGAGATCATTGTTTCATTCTGCAAAATCAAAATGGGGTTGAACTTAAAGGGGGCCCTGTTAATGGAAGATTTCTAAAGCATTATTTGTCACGAAGATGACGCTTTTTTGTACAATAGTTGTATATATTTTTATTGATTGAAAATCAAGTACAGATGGCAGGTTGAAGGATTTGAAGCCCCAAGTGAAGGCCCCAAGATCTTAAAGTTTGTCATTTCTTTAATTTTATGTACAAAAAAAAAAGTTGCAGTTTGTATTGTTGAAGAAAAATAATTTGTACAAAGGATAGTATTTTGGGCATTGGTTTGCAGGTTCTTTGCTACCTCACAGGGAGGATATCCCCAGTTGGAGCCAGTTTTTAGCACTATTTTGATTTACAGGTCAGAAGAAAAGGCTTAAGGCATAATAAGGAGCTTATTTATGAAAGTCTTGGTGATATGACCGAGGGGGTAATGAAGTGGGTGCTAAAGTAGAGACCATGGTTTTTATTTGTCCATAAAACCATAGGTTAAAGCTTTAAGATAATTAAGGAACAAGAAAAGGAACTTAAGGTAAATATTAAAATATTTTATGGTCAAGATTGTAGCAGCAGATAGATCAATGATGGAGGTTGGATCTACTGGGAGAACTTGCTCGATAGATAAAGAAGTTCAAGGTTGGTGAAATGATCAACAAAGAAGGTTAATGGTCAAATTTGATCGATAGTGGAGATGAAGGATAAAGGAGATCGATGACTTATATGGAGTTCATTGGGAGAAGTTGTGAAACAAAAGGAAAGGAACGTGGTTAGCGGAAAGTGAAAGGTATGGGGTTAATGGGCAGACATGATCGACGGTTCACAATGAAAGGATGATTAGATCTATGATAAAGATGGATTATGCACCCCGCAACATGTACGGAAGGCGAATGGAGCCCATCCCAGTGAAATTTTTATCGATTTTCATGTGGCAGGTAGAGGATCATTCCACTGGGTGAAAGGTGGTGGGAGAAAGTCAGTCCTCCCGATCCCGAAACCGCCAAAGGAGAATATTGCAAAGGGAGAAAGGCACGTGTTCGTCGTTATTTGTCATTTATTCATTAGAGAAGAATGTGTCTGTGCATTGTGGAATCCAAGTTATACGAATACATTTCCAACCACCATCATCCAGGTAGGCCATGTATTAACCCGCCTAAAATATTTGAAATGGAGGGCGAATGGGAAATAGAAGCATAGAATCATGAATTTGTGAAAAGGGAGTAAATATTCGAGGACATGGACAGTGATGTATTTGACATTGTATTGTCCTTTGGTCAAATCCATGAGCTAAAAACTAAACTACAGACCTTTAAAGCCCAAGGAATTGACCTGCATGGTGTCTACCAATCGCAGTTTTATCATTTTTTCCCCGACCAAACCCTAAACTTCCTGAATTTTGTGGCCTGGTGTGCCTCAAAATATTCCACTTTTGAAAGAGTAGTAATGGATTCTACTAGGTATAAGATATTTTTCCCCATCAATGCCTTTGTTATCATAAATTCCCTTGAAGTTCCACCATCGTTTACCTTGAACCATAAAGATTTTTATTAAAGAAGACCTAATTGGACAGTTCAGACAGGGCGATGTCGAGGAGAAACAATTTTTTTACTCTAAAATTCTTAAATCTGATGTGTTTATTGTAGGTCAATCATTTCCCCTTGATGTTAGCCTATTTAATGAAGAATCCCGACTTGTTATTTCCATGTTGAGTTAGTTTTTGGGTCTAGATATAGATAGGTTTGTCCTAGAGCTATTATTGAGCCTATTATTTAAAATGAGTATGAGTCAACTAGGGTCACAATCCAGTTAATTGCCTTGTCTTAAGTATGATGAATTCCTGGCTAAGAATATTCATTGTCAACTGGTGAATTTCCACACAACCAGGCATTTCAGATTCCAATGTGACTTGGTTATGATGTGTTTTTCTTCAACAAATAGAATCTACAATTTCCATAAATGATGCTTACTGAAGAAATCAACAATAACACCTTCAATTACATGAACCTCATAATGGCAGAGATATATAGAGTGATGTTTTAGAGTAAGATGCCCATGGTTTTTCCAGAAATTGAAGAGATATTGCAGTTTTCTCCTGATAGAAAGGTGGGAGATTTTTTTTGCTAAAGGAGAACACTACCATTAGAGTTTATGTTTTTTTCCATAAACCATACATTTTACTAGCATTCCTAACACCAAGAATTTTTTCCCTGGAGTTCATCAGGCAGAAGCTAACTATAGAAAATGAACACGTCATAAATTTTAGAAAGGCTCTTGAAATTAAATTTCCTTTAAAAGTGGGCCCATTCATCATCAAGAATAAGGTTGCACTCTCCGTGATTGAAAGTCTTCTACAGGATATGAACTTTATGAAGGCTGCTCAAGTTAATTATGATCCATACCATATCATTTCTATGAGGAGGCAGCTAAATAAAAATAAAGCTTTTGAACACCAGGAAGTGGAGGGATTAGCTGAAAGGGCTAATTGGATGGATTATTAGTCAGATTTGGAAAACACAGAAACTCTACGGGTAAATCCTTCTGCTATAGTGGAGTCAACAACCATGATGATACCAACTCTAAGTAAAATTGAAATAACTCGTAAGAGAATCCATTCAAAGGTTATGGATGTTGAAGAAGAAAGCTTAGAGACATCAAAGAGACCAAGAATAGAATCAGAGACAAAGTTAGTTGAAGCTTGGAGTAAGAAATTGAAGAAAAAAGTCGGGGGCCCAAATTTTGAGGTTAAGGAGTACAATTTTGCAGAGATACAGGGAGGATCCAGTGATAAATTTAAATCCATGAGTGACTTGCATGACAAATATAGACAAGAAAATGATACTTCTACAAAATAATATTTGAAACTATATTCAAAGGTGAGAAATATGTAAAGCAAAGAGGTTTCATTAGTTACTATAAAAGATCATTCAAAGAACACTTTGAATCTATAAGTAGCTACTAGAAACAAAGTTGTTGAAATGAGGTTGAACTTGAAAGATATCCCAGTCGCTGACAAGATTCACTTGCATAAACAAACTGGGGAGGTCATTTATATTGATTTAAATAAATCTACTTTGAAAGTGTCCAAGTTATAGTCAACATTGTCTAGGGTAGAAAATCAATTGAGGTGGGAAAAAATAGAAAAATAAAGTACATTAACAACAAATAAAGAAGCTTCAAGGAGATTTGTTAGCTATGGATAGTGAGGTAGACAAAGGACAAGCAACTCATAAAATTCTAGATGAAAAAGAGAACACTATCCAGTTGTTAAAAAAGAAATTGAAAATTCCAGCGACTCAATTAATTAAGGCTTCTGAAGTTAACAGAGTTACAAAAAAGAAAGAATTATTATTTCAGGAGATAAATGACTGCAAATCTAAGTGATTGAAACTTGTTGGAGAACAAAACCAATGGGAAAAGGAAAGGGGTTTCCTGACTGCTAAAATAGATGTTTTAAATGTGAACCAATTGGTTTTGGAGAAGGAAAGAGAACAGAAAAGATAAAAAGGAATCAATACAAATAGAGCATCCAAGTACATAAACAAATATTGAATCCATTGTTCAGGCTATGTCACAGGTTAGCCTGAGAGATAAGGAGATAATGGGCTTGAAGAATCAAAATCAGAATTTAGCTAAAGTAGTTAAAAAGAAAGAAGAGGAGAGGAGACTATTTGAGAATAAGAATAAGGAGTTGTTGGACAAGAATTACAAATTAGTAAAACAACACGGTCATTACAACTACCGGTACAGGGTGTTTGGCATCTTCTTTGGGACATGATTATTTCACAAGCTAATAGGATAAGGCCTTACTTGAATTATATCCAGGATAAGGAAATGGTGATTAATGCAACCAGACAAAGTTGTACAGCTGTAAAAGAATATTTGAATAGAAAACTAGTAGATACAACTAGAAACACAATAAATTTCCTCAACTCTTTGTCTGAAGAATAATTAAGAACAATGGGCATTAAGGACATGATTGCAGTAATCACTTGGGTCAGGAAAGTTGTAGGAAAGCATCAACATATTGAAACAGTTCAAGAAAAGATAGATATAATGTTGCATCAAGTGAAAAATTCTAAAGGCTTATTTATAACATTATTTCAAAAAGGTTTTCCTTCTTTTTGGGAAGAAGATGGTAGGCTAATTTCTCAATCTTAATATCAGGCATTGCTGGTTAGATCTGGATTAGATCATAAAAAATTTGAGGACATGAATCAATCCTTATCTGGAAAGGTTATAATTGACAAGTTGGCAGTGGACTCCGAGTTAGTAAATACATTCAGAACAATTGGTGCTTAGCTGCCACCTATTTCTTATGTGGACCATGTGGAGTTGAGAGTATAAGAAAAGGAGATGGAAAGTATGGAGCTGCAATTTGGAGATCGGTGGAAGACCATAGAAAAATTTGGCAAGATGAAATACAACTTACATCAATGAATAAGTTCATCTCAATGCTCGAGCTATATTGAAGACAAGCATTATTTAGAATGAGTTAATATATTTTCCAACTAGTTAAGAAGATTAGTTTGTTAGGAGTCAATTGATAGATGTAATAAGGTAGTTACAAATGCCTATTTTTAGAATGTAGGTAGTTATCAACTCAAGGAGAAATCTTGATATATAAAAACAATATTTTGTATTGGAATGAGGGTTGGAACTCGTGAGAAAGAGAGACCTTTTTTGTAACAGAGTTTTCAAGTTAAATAAAATTCGGAGCCAAGCAAAATTTTTATCAGAGATTCTTATATTGTTCTTCTTGTAGTTTGTATTTCCTTTCCTTATTGTGAATGCGCCTATTATTATCTTTTCCATTATGTTATCTTTCATGCTTGGATAAGTTTATACTGAATCAGAATTCATACATTTATGCTCTAGTTCTTTGATTTCAAGCATCAACAAACATTTTCCTCTAAAGTTAATATTGGATTCATCTTTTTGATTCCCATGTTAATGTACTGTTCATTTTTCCTCTTTACCACCAAACAATCAACAAACTGATTGTAAAAGAGTAATTATCATGCCTCTGTGAAAAAATTGTTTTGAAAAGCACTACCATTGGTATATAACTTGTGATTTTGACTCCATGCCCGATGCTAGCCATTTGTTTCAGCGACTAAAATCGTTAAAATTATTTTTATATCTGGCCTTTGTATTTATTTATTGAGAGATCCCTCTTTGGCAGGAAATAATCCAACTTTCCTCCTAAATATTGGTTTATAAGGTTTCCTTGGACTATCCTTCCACAACCAAAGGAAAAATTTGAGTGATAACATATGGAAAATTGAAGCTCCCTTAACTTCCTTTCTAAAAAATAATGGCTTTGTCTAGAGTGAGGAAGTCGAGCAAGCCTCCTTAGCCTTACATGACTCCAATATTAGCAATGCATGATTTAACTAAGATCTTTGTCTTAGAATGTGATGCCTTTGGAAGAGGTCTTGTAGCAGTATTGATTTAACAAGGACACCCTTTGGATTTCACCAGTAAGCAGATATGTAATTTAAATTTGTGCAAATCTACATATGAAAAATAGATGATGGCCATTCTTCATGTAGTTTAGACATGGTGACCATATTTAATTGGGAAGCGTTTCTAGATCAAGGCTAACCATAATGGCTTAAAATATTTCCTTCAACAAATATGTCATCATTGGAGTAGCATACATGGGTTACTAAGATGTTGGGGTATGATAATGAGATAATATATAAGAAGAGTATAGAAACTGTGGTGGATAATGCATCACCTAGGAAATTCGAATAAGAGGGCTCCTTCTTTTCATTATCCTTATCGGTTATGGGTTGGATCAAGGAAGTGTGCTAAGAACATGAATGGAAAATGATATCTAAGTGCAACTCATCTAGGGGATGTAAGAAGACTTGAACCTTCCTATAATTTCTACATGGAACCAAGATGTTGAAATATTGTAACTTCAGAGGATATTCTAAATGTATTTTACTGATGTAACCCAAGAGAGATGTTATTATTCCTCCGACGGGGTGTTACCATTGTAATTGGTCATCTAGAGTCAAGAGGTTAATCCTACTCTTGTGTTGGGTATTTTAGTACCCTAATTAATAATATAATATATACTGTTTTGAGTATTCCTAGGTGAAGTCAGCCCAGACAGTTTATTGGGACCGACTTGTCTAGAGCAAAAGTCAGTTGAATTATTGTGTATAAATAGAGGAGCTGTGGTTCTTATTTGGACACAGACTCACTCACTTGTGTAGCACATAGGAGAGAGAGAGAGAGAGACAGAACAAAAGGATGAGAACAATTGTTTTTGGGGTTGTCTTTTATACATCTTATATAGATGAAGTTTTTGTTGGGTTTTCTTTCCCTTGAGGGTTTCCCAAGATAAATGTTGTGTCTATCTTGTGATTGTGTTTGTATCAGTGATCCTTGATATGTTGCTATGATTTTTTAATTGATTACTATTGAATCTAGTATAGCATATGAAAACTTAACATGGTATAAGAGCTAACCTTATTAGAGCAGCTTTCACAAGGTGAAATCCCCCCTCCTCTCTCTCCAGAAGAAATTAGGGTTTTTGCAAAAGCTGGAGGATTGAAGATCTGCTTGCATAGAAAGTTTCGCCCTCCCAGAGTGCATCTTTTGAGCCCTATATTGAACTTTTTGGGTGGCTAGATCTCCGAGAAATCCAAACTCTAGTTTGGCAGTGAACCAGAAAAACTGTAGCAAAACAGAACCAGAAAAGCTACAGTGCTGCAACTTTGTAAGTAGGATTTGAGGACTGAAGATTAGGGATCTCCAAAAAGCATTTGGATCAACCAACTCGCCTCCTCCAAGTGCATCTACCGGTAAGGTCAAACTCCTATTTTGATCAATTTAATTTTTGAGTGACTTACTGGTCAAGATGGCCCCAAGCACTAAGCTTGAGGACAAATTGGAAGGCCAAGAAAACTTCATGTCTTGGAAGTATAGGATTGGCCTCCTTTTGAAAGAGAATGGTCTTGAGAAGTATATCAAGGATGAGATTGTATAACTTGAATAAGTTGAAGCAAACGAGAAGCATGAACAAGACCTAATCAAAGCAATGAGGATCATTGTTGATTACATTAAGGATCACTTGATCCCTCAAGTGTTATCCAAGAAGACACATAAGCAAATGTATGATGCACTTTCCAGAATGTATGGAGGAAAGAACATCAATAGAAAGATGAATCTAAGAACTCAATTGAAGGGCACTAAGATGAGCACAGGAGAATTTGTTCAAGAATACTTCACAAGGATCTCCTAGATCAAAGAGAAGCTAAGTTCTATTGGAGATACTCTTGATGAGGATGAATTGGTTATGACTGCTCTCAATGGCCTCACTAGACGTTGGCACTCATTCGTCCAAACTATGTGTGCTAGAAAATAAAGTATGATGCTTGACATAGTATAGTAAGATTGCATACAAGAAGAAGCTAGAGTATCCAATAGAGAAGCTCTTCTCAAACAAGATGATCAGGCTCTAGATACCCATACTAAGGAAATAAATAAATCAAACTTCAAGAAGAGTAATCACAAGCCTTCAAAGAAGAAATTCTAGAAAAGGAAGAAGAAGAAGGATTACTCAAAATGCTACAACTGTCATAAGTTAGGGCATATTGCTAGAGAATGTCCATCACTAAAGAACAACAACAACAAAAGACATCATGCTCATCTAGTTGAAGATGAGAATGAAGAAAGACCTCGAAAGAGAACCAGAAGTGAAGATCTAGAAGAATATGTGTTAGTCTCTGCACTCTCTAGATATGTAACACCTGGAGAAGATACATGGATTATTGATAGTGGTGCCTCTAAGTACATGACATGAAAGAAGACAACTCTGTCAAATCTTGAAGAAAAGAACTCTTCCCATAAAGTATCATTGGGAGATGACTATCAATATCCCATCAAAGGAATCTTTGAATCAAGCTACAAGCTTGACTCTGGGACCTCCATGAAGATGAAGGAAGTACTGTATGTACCAGGTTTGAAAAAGAATCTACTTTCCATCTTAGCTCTATACAAGAAAGGATATAGAGTTTTTTTTATAGATGGACAAGTACTCATGTGGTCCAAGGGTAAGACACTTGAAGATTATGTAGTCATTGGAGAAGAAGAAAGAGGAATGTACAAGCTCAAAGGACATCCAGAGACAACCCTTGTCCATGAGACTACCAGCTCAAGTGAATTGTGGCATAGGAGACTTGCTCACATCAACTATAAAGCATTGCCCTATGTGAACAAGGTGGTAATAGGGTTACCAGATCTAAAGATCAAACATGAGGGAACCTGCAAGGAATGTGCACAGGGAAAGAACATCAAGAATCCCTTTCCGAAAAGTGACACAAATACTAAAGGTACATTAGAACTACTCCATTCCAATGTATGTGGTCCTATGCCCTCCATAC
>LPNX010129810.1:174278-218969 GCA_001517045.1 Pseudotsuga menziesii | reverse complement strand
ACATTGTTCCACAAATGATCAAGTTGCAGACATCTTCACCAAAGCGCTTGGACGAGAAAAGTTTGAAAGATTCAGAAACATGCTCGGACTTACGAACACGCCTTCGGATTAAGAGGGGAATTGTTAGAATAATCCGTCAGGATTATTGTAAATAAATAATATGAATATGAATAGATAGGAAGGCGAAAAGGCTGGTAATCAACCGCCTCATGAAATGTATAAATATAGGCATTTGCATTTGAATAATCAATCAATCGGGAGTTATACCTAACAGTGGTGCATCTTGCAAGGTAAGAGAGGAGAGATGCTATCCATGATCAACTCATCAGTCTCATTGAAGAGAAAGGAGGATTTCTCTAGACTCATACACATGGTAGAGGCCCGACAAAAGAGTTTCAACGATTCATAATAAGCCTTTAATTCACATAAATACCAAATACCAAAAACAATAATGTCATCCACAAATAGTAGGTGTGTGATTGCAAGTTGAGCATTAATCCTCAATCCTTTTATTTTCCCAAGGATGTGAGAGTCCTTAATAATGAGGATGATTCCTTCAATCATGAGGAGGAAGAGGAGAGGAGACAGGGGACATCCTTGTTGAATGCCTATAGAATTAGAGAAGAAACTAGTAGGCGTTCCAATGATAAGGACATCAAAGTTTGTGGAGGCTAAGCAACCCATGATCTAGTTCACACGAGTTAAGAGCATGAGTAGGCCTAATGGTTAAGAGCACGTGTTTCATTTTAGGAGATCACAAATTATTATTATTATTATTATTATTATTATTATTATTATATATGAACCTACTACTGGCATTCTTATATTTGGAACGCACAGAGATCTGATGTGAACCAATTACCTCCTACTCGTTAAGAGCATGAGTAGTGAGATCTAGTTAAAAGTATGAGTAGGCCTAATGTGTATATTTTTAGGGTGTCACAGATTATTATTATTATAATATATGAACCTACAATTTTTTTTTCATTTCCGATGACCACAGAATGTATGAAAAAATATATTAAATATTAAGAAATTATTCATTTTTTTCATTAATTCTTGAAACATAAAAAAAATCATTATTCATTCATTTTTTAAACATAATTTATTCTCGAAACATTTGATTAACAACTATGATAGCATCTCTATTAGCATAAAAGAACAACACAATTGTTGAAATGTTGCAATACCTTTTAGATATAATAGCTATACACTATCGCATTGAAGATTCATTATCCATCTAGTTTATTTTGTATAAATTTGGTATGGAATGCAAGCTTTGAAATTAATAGGAGCAATAATTTTTTTTTGATGAGGATTGAGTAAATAAAAAAAGATTAACCATAAATTTTTTAGGTGTGAAATAATTTTAATTTTAATTTTTTATGCTTATCATTTAGATTAATAGTGTTTTTACCAAACATTAGAATTTTTTTTGGAAATAAGTGAATTTATATGAGATCAAGGAAAAAATAATAGAAAGCAAATGGATAGAATTTAATATGATTGTAGGTTATAGAATAGATCCAAATTTAATATATTAAGTGGGGTGGTAGTTAACTTTGGTGGGTGTTTTTTTACAATGAAAAAAACAACTTGTTATTCCATTAAATCAAAGTTGTTACCAACAATACATCAAAATTATGAGGAGAGAAGGTCTAATTTGACCAAGCCATCATATCATTCCTAATATATGATCATCATTGACCTCCTCTTCTTTAGAAAGAAACATAAGACTAAACAAAAAATCTCACTTCAAGAAATCGTACCCAAACGGTACTTACAGACCACTGAATAAAAAAGATAAAGTATCACCCACCTACGGACATATGAAATTATTTATAGCACCATAAAATATGATAACAATTTAGGATTTTTCAAAAGATACTCATAATACCAGAGGCACAATGATCTCCATCTCTGAACTCCTCAAAATCTATCCTACCATCTATATCGCTAACGATAAACTTGGAAAACCTATCTTCTTCAACATTTGATTCCCTCTATATATTCCACGGGGACTTCACTTAGTGAACCTCTCACATAGCACGTGCAATCATGGGATATTAAAGAATACCCTTAATTTCGAGAAATATTGATCCAAACTCTTTTTGTTGAAACCCCCTCCCAATACTTAAAACCTCCTTCCCACCCCTTTTTATACCTCAATCCTTATAAAACACCCTACCCACCCCCACCTTAAACCCCTCATCCCCCCAATACCTGCAATATATTGGTTCAATTTTTGATAATTTTAAAACCCACAATATGAACTAACGTGATAGTATATTGGCCAACAAGTGAAGCCCCCGTGATATATTCTCAAAAGAGAAGTAGAATCTAAAATCAACATTTTAACTCTGATCAGTGAATGATCCAATAACAAAGAGTGTAGAGATGTAACACCTATTTCTGAGTCCATTATTGTCTTGAAGTCCCCAACTATCTAAATATATTGTAATCATTTTTTTAAAACCAAAGTAAACCCATAACACAAGAAGTTATGCCCTAGAATTTGTGCCACAACAAACACCCATCCAAAACTTAAACTTATGTGATTCACTAATATGAAGAATCATCCTTTCCCCACACATCCCTTTATGTTATGTCCCATAAAAAATAAATGGGAAAATTATATTCAAACTCATGGGAAATGATAGTGTTGGATACCACCAATTACTTTACCCTCTAGAAATCAGAGAAATAAACCACCTCTTTTATACACACTTGAAATACATAGAGTCTGATATCTTGGAAGATAAACCTATTCACAGCCTTCCAAACTTCAAAATAGTAATAAAATGTATAATTTATACCTTTTTCCAGTTCCTAATCCATCTCTTCATATTATCTTCAAACTTCTTTCAGTCCGAGCTATCATGGAAATGAAGACACTTTCTCAATTCCACCAAAACATCCTTAAAAAATGGAAAAGTATGAAATATATGACCCACAAATTCCAATGCAAAATTGCAAAGAATGCAAGATCCATGTCACAAACCCGTATAATCCATAAACAAATAAATAAAATTTTCTTTACTATTTATTATTATCTTTGTCGTAACCAGGGTTGATTTTAAAGAACCATACTTAATTAAAAGTGTATAAATGTTGGCGAATCTTACCAATTCTTAAAACACAAACTATAAAATGCTTGGCGATATTTTTCAAAAAATATTTTAATTTCCAAGGATTTTATATTGTTTATATAATAGTTTGGCAATTTTTAGGGTGAAAAAAGTTTACCCCATCAAAATTGCGCAAAACAAGGCTTCAAAAAATGCAAAGAAATTATCGTTGGTCGTAACATGTAATTATTGGTCACAACACCTTTATATTTGTCATCATATTTATTTTATGCATGTGAGTTTAACATGATTTGTAGAGTGTTTGTATGGCATGCTATGTCCTCCATTAGTGTTTGCTTTAAGTCACGATGACTGGGTTGAAGTTTGGACAAGGTAATTTTTTTAGTATTTCAGATTATTATTAATGATTGGTTGTTGTAGGACCTAATACTAAACCCAAGGCTTCGTCCTAGCTACCCTTAAAGGGTTACCCTTGTTGTTAAACCCACGCCTCATAAGACATGTTTGGAAAAGGTGGTTGTCTGAATAAAGGTGGTTCTTAAAACACAAACTATAAAATGTTTGGCGATATTTTTCAAAAAATATTTTAATTTCCAAGGATTTTATATTGTTTATATAATAGTTTGGCAATTTTTAGGGTGAAAAAAGTTTACCCCATATAAATTGCGCAAAACAAGGCTTCAAAAAATGCAAAAAAATTATCGTTGGTCGTAACATGTAATTATTGGTCACAACACCTTTATATTTGTCATCATATTTATTTTATGCATGTGAGTTTAACATGATTTGTAGAGTGTTTGTATGGCATGCTATGTCCTCCATTGGTGTTTGCTTTAAGTCACGATGACTGGGTTGAAGTTTGGACAAGGTAATTTTTTTAGTATTTCAGATTATTATTAATGATTGGTTGTTGTAGGACCTAAGACTAAACCTAAGGCTTCGTCCTAGCTACCCTTAAAGGGTTACCCTTGTTTTTAAACCCACGCCTCATAAGACATGTTTGGAAAAGGTGGTTGTTTGAATAAATTAATGGTTTGAGTAAGTGTTATGATGAGAATATTTGTAAGTACTTAAGACATAGACCATGGTCTTTGATGTCCTTCTTCCATAGGATTTACATATCAATGACTGGTATTTAACCTATGATTTGTGATTTGATATTTTAACATATGATTCTCGATATGATATGCATGAAATATGGAGGGAGGCATAAGTGGATGCCAACGAAAACGTTTTTAATGGTTTGAAATAAAATTTTAAAATCCTTACCCCTCGCCGCGAGTTGACATCATAGTCAATCGCATTCAATGACATCGGTTTAGCACATGCATTATGGTCGTAGCTGGATCACGACCCTCCACTTGTCAAGATCTGGAAGAAAGGGTTCTTGTAGGGTTTTAATGAGATTTATTCTGTTGTCAGGGTTTATGGTCCATTCAATTTTCTATTTTGATTTTCTTGTGAAATAATTTAGCTAATCCATGGAAGCGTTGCACCAATCTCACCCTTTTCTCTTTACAGTTTGTTAATGAAGGGTTTGCTTATGTCTTGTACCTGAGTTTGCTTGAATGGTTTTATTATTTTGATTAATGATGATGTGGCTTCCATTAATTCCTCGACCTTCTTGATTCATTGTGAGGTTATGAAGGGAAATCCAATCACCTTCTTAGTGTTTTTGTAGAGGATTTGCAACTTGCCAAGTTTTTAACCAGGAAACGAAGAATTTCTTCCATTCACCTTTATAAAAAATTATATTATTAAAAGTTTTATAGTAATTACATATTTTAACTTACAATATTTTGTCGTTGTGCGGGAAGAGGAGAAAATGGGAAGTGAGGAGGAGCCGACCCCTACCCCTCTATGCATCCATCAAAGGTGAGTTTGTCCTTCTGTTTGCACGACTTATAAATTACTCATTTTGTTTATATAAAAGGGGTTTATAAATTCATAATATTACTTGCATATGGAGTTGGGTTTCCAATGAAGCTTCAAATGATCCTTTATTCATCCTCATTTCCAATAATTCACCTAGAAATGTAAGGGTTTACAAAACAAATGTTTTCCTTAATATTTAAATTGGTTATCATATACAATACAGGGTTTTAACAATAGGTAACATTTGGAATGCAGGGATCTAATCCGGCGAGAGTGACGACACAGTCACTTCCTCTCAGGCCCCATTCTTCTTCTCCATAGGTGAAGAATTTCCTCAAACTCTTTTAAGTAGGGAGAATCCATACTTAAACTTTCTCATTAGAATTATAATAATGCCACTTAGTTTTGTGCATGAATTTACTAGTGTGGCTTGGATTGTGGACTCATCCGGGTCTCTTAACAGTCATAAGGTAAGACTCTTCATAGGTTGAAGGTTAGGCTAGTTTCCTCGTCACTTTGGTTCATGGTTCCAAGGAAATTCATGGCTTTACAACTGCTTAAGAAATTTCTAGATAAACTTTGTTTTAAAAACCCTATTGGGTTTGTCCTTGGATGCATTAGTTTTAAAATGTGGTTTCACATCAAGGCACACTCAAATTGCATTTTTTGTTTTAATTTGTGGATTCCATAGATTGGTTTATGACCACGATATTATTGATAGTTGGAAATCATTGTTAATGTTGGAATATAATCCATCGGGATTATACGTTAGTGTAAATAGTAGGAATATGAAGAGACTCTCGGATGTGTGATCCCAAGAGTCATCTAGATGTATAAATAAAGGAATTCTATGGAGTAATAATATGAATTTAGGAGTTATTACCCAACAATGGTATCAAAGCACCACCTGCCATAACTCCTGCCGTTAAGTTTCAGTCCTGGCAACCTGCATGCCTGCCAGTCTGCTTGCCAGACCTCCATTCTAACCTTTGTCAATTCATTTCTCTTTCCAGCCTGCATACATTCATTGTATTCGTTACATTTCCAAAACAAGGCGCTTATTTTCTGTGTAAGAACGTTCCATATCCCTCGAACTAGCCATTATTCTCTTCCTACAATTTGTTTCAAGCTGACTGCAATTTGTTAGAATGCCTCTGCGTTTCTCATAATCCGTTGCGTTATTCTGCAACGAGTCTAATTTGAGAGACTTCATATACCTTCGATCCATCACGAGGAGTATGCGTGTATCACAATAGTGAATATTTGAAGTCGTAATAATATTGTGTGCTACAAATTTTGAGTGTGAGCTTCCTTCCATAGGTAAACTCCGTCCTGGTTGAGCCGTGCGTTCAATTTCTTGAGCTATGCGAATGAGTGATTGTGTATGCTGTCGAATACATGAAGATGTGATAGATGATATTGTATTATGTTAGCTGCTATGTATATTTTGTGAGCTGAGTCCTCCATCCTTAAGCAGTCTTCCATGAGTGAGCTGTGACTTACATATGTAAGATTTATTTTGGAAACTGAGACTTCAATCTCATATTGAAAGTTGCGAAAGTATGGTCTGAATGAGAGCTAAACTAAAAGAGAATGTGGTGAAGACTCAAACCCTCTTCAACTGCGTGAAGTTGTATTTGAAGCCATGATGATGTAATCTGAAGATTCACGGTGTTTCTCAAGTGCATGGAGGTAAAATCTTCATGTTCTATTTACTTGCGACCATTGGGAATGTAAAAACCCTAATTTATGCCCTATCTTGTGTGTGGAGGTAAAGTGCTACTAGTCTAATTGTTTGTGACCGTTGGAGACTACACAAAACCTAATTTTTTGACCCAAGTCTATGCATTAGAGATTAAGTGAGAATTCAGGCAGAGATTGTATAGCTGTGCAGAGTCATGCCTTTCTCAATTACATAGAGTAAACATGCTCTGAAGATAATCAGAATCCTTGTTGAAGACCCAAGCTTTTACTCAGTCACATGAAGGTTGCGATTTTGAATCACACCTTGGAGTTATTGAGCTACGTGGAGCTATCTACATGGAGCTGCTTGCGTCTTGATCCTGAACATGAGTGAAGTAGCTCACTCCTATATTCAACTACATGGAGCTACGTGGAGCTACCTGCATCTTGAGGATTAATTGTGACCATATGGATATTGTATGAGATCGAGAGTATTAATTGGAGCTATGAGATGTTTCTTCTAAATGTGAAGACCATTGCTGCGACTGAAGACTGTTTGAAGAATGTGAACTACAAAAAGTGTAGCGAACTCAATTGTTTGAGTATTCTACAAGTCTGATGCAATATTTTGTATTGATGTATTATTGTGATTTTTCATAATAAAAAAAATGAATTGTACTTGTAAACAACACTCTAGAATTATTAACATAGAGTTGCAGAATTATTTTGAGAAACGGGGTTGCAAAATTGTATAATAAGCTACATAATCATTTTTGTAACTTGCAAAGGAGCAAGAACATAAACCTGCATTCCATATTTTTCTTTCAAGTATTGTGTAAGTTGCAAGTTCCAGATTGAAGATGCACTATTCTGCATCTATTGTTGGTGATGTCCTCATTGGCAAGGAAACATATCCAAAATGGTCTAGAAAGATCAAGAAATCAAGCGAGCCTGTTGAAGAATCCCTTTGCTTTGTTTAGAAAACAAAGAATCAGTCCAAAGACCCTTCCAAGGGAGATTGTAGCAAGAGAGGACGAGGAAGAAGAAATTTCAGAGGTAGAGGAGGCAGAAACAACTCCAGCAAAAGATCAGATTTGCAGTGCAAGCGTTGTGGAAATACTGGACACACAACAGATCAGTGTTGGGCTTCGTGGGACTCCATCAAAGACAGGCATAACCAGAAGAAAGATGACAATAAGAACCAAGATGCTATTAAATCTTCAGATTCTGCTCATTGTATTGTTGCACATTGTAAAATTGGTATTAATGAAATGATTTCACTTTCATCTTACACAGATTGTTGGCTACTTGATACTGGTGCAACATCACACATGAATTTTATAAAAGATTGTTTTGAAGAACTTAATGAAACAATACATGGCATAGTTTACTTTGCAAATAAGTCAAGTCTTAAACCAAAGGGAATGGGCACCATTTGGCTGAAGATGCCTAGATTCCCTGATTTCTTGTTGAAGAATGTTCTTTATCTTCCAGAGTTGCAGAAAATCCTGCTATCCTTGGTGCAGTATCGACAGCAAGGCCATTCCATCCACATGTTTGATGGAATCGTAGAAATAAAAAAGTCCTCTGACAACCAAGTCATCATGACTGGATACAAAGATGGGAAGATGCTGAAGCTAAATTGTTCATCAGCAAGGGTTCAGAACTATGCCTACCTCTCTCAACATGGAGAAGGTAATTTGACATCAAGTTTATTGTGGCATGCAAGATTTGGTCATTTGAATTATAACAATCTTCGTTTGTTGAGAAAGAATGGTGTATTTGGTTTTCCCACCATTCCCAAAGAGAAGAACAAATGTGATGCATGTATATTAGGGAAACACAGTAAGCTGCCATTCCATGAATCTAATTTCAGAGCAAGTAGGAAATTAGAATTAGTGCATTCTTTTTTATGTGGCCCAATGCCAACTCCTTCTGCCAATGGAAATAAGTATTTTATGACCTTTGTTGATGACTACTCAAGAATGTGCTGGATTTACACATTAAAGACAAAATCAGAAGTATTTCAAACATTCAAGGACTTTCATGCATTGATAGAAAAACAAGCACAATCTAAAATTGGTACACTTCGTACTGACAATGGGAAATAATACACTTCAAATTATTTTGAATATTATCTTCTCCAACATGGAATTGCACATCAAACTACAATTCCCTACAATCCTCAACAAAACGATGTAGCAGAAAGAATGAACAGAACCATAATGAATATGGTCCGCTCAATGATGTTTTTTAAGAATGTAAAACTAATGTTTTGGGGTGATGCAGTGAAATGTGTACCCTATTAGATTAACAGAAGTCCCTCAAATGCTCTTGATAACAAGAATCCACATGAAATGTGGTTTGGCCATCTCCCTTCGGTTAGGCATCTCAGAGTTTTTGGTTCCACCTGTTATGCCTTGATTCCAAAGGAGCAAAGAAACAAGCTTGGTGCTCAAAGCAGAAAATGCATTTTCCTGGGGTACGAAGAAAACTCCAAGGCATACCGTCTGTATGATGAGGTAAACAAGAAGTTTGTTATTTCCAGATATGTCATTTTTCTTGAGACTAATAAAAATGACCAGTCCATTGAGAGACAGCTTGATCATTTGGAAAAATATCCTCATCCAAAGAAATATTCTGAAAATGAATATGAAATTCCAAGCCTTGAAGGGGGGATTCCTATTCTGGATCAACCTTTGGAATTTCCATATGAAGCATCAACTCCCCCGCATGAAGAAGTTCCTGCTACTTCACCTGATCAAGAGATTCAACTGGATGGTGTGATTGAGAGAATTGGAAGACTCTCAATCAATGATGAAGCACCACCAGCTGATCAACCAGGACCATCAAGGAAGATTCCTAAATGGGCCACAAAGACACTTGAAAGTGTCCATCCAGATGAAGTTGGAAAGACGAGAACAAGAAGTTCAAAAAGACATGAAGATGGAGGAGAAGCAGATAATTCAGGTGATGACATGGATGTATCATTTGATTGTGATTTTAATTTATCTGCTAAATTTGAACCAACTTCCTTTGAAGAAGCTTCTACTCGAGTTGAGTGGAAAGAAGCTATGCAGAATGAGTATGATGCACTCATGAATAATGGAACTTGGAAGCTGGTTGACCCTCCAGTTGGAACCAAACCAATTAGCTTCAAGGGGGTGTACAAGAACAAATACAGATCAGATGGCTCACTTGACAAGCACAAAGCAAGGCTTGTAGCAAAATGCTACGCACATAAGGAAGGAATTGACTATGAAGAAACTTTTTCTCCTACAACAAAATGGGCTACCATCCGTACCTTACTCTCTTTAGCTCCTCAGAATGGGTGGAAAGTTCATGAGATGGATGTGAAGACTGCTTTCTTGAATGGAGACTTGAAAGAGAATGTCTTCATGTCTCAGCCAGAAGGATTTTTTGTGAAAGGAAAAGAACAAAAGGTATGCAAGCTTGTCAAATCCTTGTATGGCCTAAAACAAGCACCTCGCGCATGGTATGAAAAATTAACCGAGCATCTTTTGAATTTAAATTTTGAAAATTTTGATCTTGATGATGCAACACTGTTTATAAAGAAAGTTGGAATATCTGTGGTGTATCTTGTGGTGTACGTAGATGATATTTTGATGACAGGGAACAATGAGAGCTATATAGCATCCATAAAGAAAGATTTGGAAAATATCTTTCAAATGACAGATATGGGACATATCCACTATTACTTAGGAATTGAAGTCACTCAACATCCCAAGTACATATTCCTATCTCATAAAAAATATGTTGGAGAACTACTAAACAAATTTTGCATGACAAAATGAAACCCTATCTCTACTCCAATGGAACAGAAAATGAAGCTCACATCAAGCGAAGGAAAAGAATTTGAGGATGCGACCAAGTATCGACAACTTGTAGGAAGTATTATCTACCTTACAACAACTAGACCATACATTTCTTATGTTGTTGGCATACTTTCAAGGTTCATGCATAAACCTTGTGAAGGACACTGGTCAACTGCAAAAAACGTTATAAGATACTTAAAGGGGACTCAATACGTTGGACTCAAGTACTCTAAAGTGGATGACTTCAAACTTATTGGGTACTCAGACTCAGATTTTGATGGCGATAAGGAGACAGGAGTATCAACTTCTTGATACACTATGAGTCTTGGATCAGCAGCTGTCTCATGGAGATCACGCAAACAGTCAGTTTCGGCAGATTCAACAACTGAAGTAGAATATGTGGATGCAGCTGAAGCAACAAAATAAATAGTATGGCTCAGGAATATACTTTAAGATTTGCAAGAAAAACAAGAGAACTCCATTCCATTATTGATCGACAATACTTCTGCAATCAAGCTGGCTAAGAATCCTAGATTCCGTGATCGAACCAAACACATCAACACAAAGTATCATTTGATTCGACATCATGTAGAGGCCAAGACAGTCCATCTTTGACATTGTTCCACAAATGATCAAGTTGCAGACATCTTCACCAAAGCGCTTGGATGAGAAAAGTTTGAAAGATTCAGAAACATGCTCGGACTTACTAACACCCCTTCGGATTAAATGGGGGATTGTTGGAATATAATCCGTCGGGATTATACGTTAGTGTAAATAGTAGGAATATGAAGAGACTCTCAGATGTGTGATCCCAAGAGTCATCTAGATGTATAAATAAAGGCATTCTATGAGTTATAATATGAATTCGGGAGTTATTACCCAACAGTTAAGATAAGTTATATGATTCTTCTAAAATATGTACATGATTAATCTAACAACTAACAATTTATACTAAGAATATACTATTCAAAAGACATAGAAATATTAGGAATATATTCATAGTATAATTCACAGTTTAAAATGCATTTAAAATTCAAATATACATGTATACTATAATTATAAGTAATAAAATTGTACAAGTTTAGTAAGGAACCTGACACCACTGTCGGGAAAATAGAATTGAAGTTTTTCGTTCCTCCCAACCAACTCTTAGAGCAGCCAAGTATTACTTGCTTCAGAATCCACGAGCCTGTTTGTCAAACCACAAGGAAAAACCTAATCAATGCACCATCTATTTGCATCAACAGATCGATTCTCCATCCATTGTGAACCTCATTCTTGCTTAATGGACAGACTATTTTATAGTAATTTTTTCTAGGACTTGGTCATTTATGAGCCTCATGCTCTTTAGGACTGCACAAGGAGTCTTGATCTGATTTTGGGAATATGCCTCCTGCATCACTTTATTTCTCACTCAAAAACTTTTGCCATTTGTATTATCCCCTTGTGGGTAAGCAAACACTCTTTTAACAACTAATTCAATTATGTTTCCATTGAGTCTCTTATTTAGTCAATAATAATAATAATCGATTTACATCCGTTTTGACTTTATTGTCAAAATATAAAAAGATAAATATTTTAAATAATAAATAATTAAAAATTGTTTTGGTTTACTACACTCCAAGCCAAGCCATACCTCTCTTTTGTATAGAGTCCCATGCTAAGATAATTCTATTCAAACATAACCATAAAAAAACATTTAATTTTGAGAGAAGGTTTCCAATTCCATAACTCTTTCCACCACCAATATCCTCCGATCCTTCTTCTATTAACATAGTATACGTTAAATTAGCACTCATAAATCTACTCCACTTATTATAATTCCACACAAATTTTTCATTAACATTGGATAAAATTATTCTGACCTAATTAAACTTGTCTACGTAATTATCCCATTTTGATGGAAATTATCTGCTCAAATTAAAGTTTCTAGATAAATCCAATAGGAGTCCAAAAATTCTAGCTTCTCCCCATGCGATTAAGAACAAAAATGTTTCTTCTGTGTAGTTTTGCAATAATACTATTAGAAAGATTGTATTATCTCGCATACCAATAAACAAATAAAAATATAGAAAAAATTGAGTGCGCTCACCAACAAACCAAGATATAGACGGATTTATAATATGGAATGAATTCAACAAATTCTACCATTTAACTAAAGCATTATGATTAAAATATATTGGGGACCAAATCCAATCAAACAATGTATTTCATTTCAAATATTTCACTTTCACCGTTTTTCCCCATAGATCCTTATCAAATAATCTATGCCACAAACTCTTAGCACATAAATCCTTATAAAAAAGAGCAATTTTTTAATCCTTCGTTCTCCCATATACTTAGGCATTAAAATAGTTTCCCATGTAGAAAGATTAACTTCATAGATATCCAATTTCCCATCCCATAGCAAATGGAAAATATGTTTTCTAATCACCAATACGATGGATTCCAAAGTAATAACCAAGGAAAACAAAAAGCTAGGATACTGTGTAGAACATTATTAACTAAAACAAGTATTGCCCAACTGAAAACCACCTAAATGACCAATAACCATTTTTTCTCTGAATTTTCCTTATCATCCATTCCGAGTCAGCTTTTTTTATAACCATTTTGTTTAAGAAAAAAACCAAGATATTACATCCCATTGTCAATTTGAGACATCATGTAAGGAAAAAAATATGTTATCTAACCAGAAATACACTGTTCGTCGTAATAATACACAAATTTGACTTATGTGAACTAATTTCCATACTTGAAGCATCACATAAAATATTGATAATAGAGTAATTTTATTTCCATTCAATAGTCGAACCTTCTCTGAAGAGAAAAACACCATCTAATAATAAGAGGTGAGGAATGGATAATTCTAGCTAAATTGATACCCTGATGCTCCTTTATTATTTGTCGTTGTTAATGAGTAAACCCAGTCCTTCTAATACTAGAATAAACAAATAAACCAAGCATACATCCTTTTCTAAGTCCTCTATTCCCACTGAATAAATTAGTAGCCAACCCATTGATCATAATCGAGAATCTGGAAGAGATGATACATGCCATAATCTAGTTTGTGACCTCCATAGAAATCCTAATCATAATAGGAGTGAATTTCAAAACGGTCTAATAAACTCTATTAAATTCCTTGATGAGGTTAGAACAAAAAACACATCAACAAATATGCTAAGTAAATGTAAAAGAAATGCATGTAAAAAAAAATATTTTATATTTTTAGGTGTGTTACATCAAGGCCATCAACAAGCCGCTTGACATCCAAGTAACATCTAGACTACAACATTTCCACGATGGAAATAACTTAAGAAAAAATCTGCAAAGCTTAACACTAGAAGCCATAGTTTATTGCAGTAATAAAACATCACGTCTAGCAACTTCCATTCATATCCTAATATTACTTCTTTTGGGAGAACTACAAATCCCTTTGATGTTGAAGGTCATAAAAATGATTAAGGAAACCCCGACCGAGGAAAATATGCTCTATGTACCCCAAAAGAAGTTTCAAAAGGAGAGGTAGAAGCCAAAGCTAAACCGATAGAGTAACATCAGAAAGATTAGTGTTAACAAATTTGAGTTGGACATTTGACTATTGAGCATCTAAAAAACCTTTAGATAATCCTATTTTACCATATTTCATATTCCTTGGATAATCCTATTGGTACCCCGTGCAGTTGAACTATTTGCTTAATTTCAACTTAATTTCAACTTAATTCATAATAAGAGTGAATTTAAAAAAGGTGTAATAAACCTTTAGAAAAAGAAATTAATTTGTTTTTCTTGACCGAGCATAAGCACTTCTGTGCAATACCCACATCGTCTAAAATTTGTCTATTTGGAAAAAAATCCAAATTGTTCCTCTAAGATAAATCCCAACAAAATAGGTTTAATTCTATCAGAGATAATTTTAGAAATCATATTGTATAACCTAATGAATAGAGACATTGAACTATAATAATTATAAGTTTCTAGCATGTCCTTATTTGGGTTTAGAGTAATATAGGTTTCATTTCAGTTACCAGGTAATTGTCCTTCTTTGGGATTAGAGTAAATTCCATTCCCCAAAGTGGAGGTAGAACTCGAGTGTCGACCCATTTGGGCCTAGAATTTTATCCATTGAGAAACTTGTTAGAACTTTGTTTACCTCATCCACAGTAATGGGGGCACCAATAGACTAAAATTCATAGTTTATTGATAGATTTGAAGTGTTGTTTGAGATATTATTTGAATTAAGTTGAAATTAATTTCTTTTTCATGCATATCCTTGGTACCCCATGCAGTGGAACTATTTCCTTGAGGAATATCTCTGTAATATTCCCCACTTTGTAAGTTTATTTCATAGGAATAAAAGGTGCATATTTGCTTTTAACTTATATACTAGTATACTACAACCATAATTGAATCATGTTGTGTTTGAGTTTTTGGAAAACCTGTGATGAAATCCAAAGATATGACGTCCCATTTCAATTCAGGAATCTGTAATGGTTGTAACAAACTTGTTGGGTGTTGATGTTCAACTTCAACCTGTTGACATTCCAAGGATTTAGATAGATAATCACATAACTTTTCTTTTAATATAGGACAAAAGAATTGTTTCCTAAGCGATGTTATCATTTTTTGATAACCAAGATGGCATTTGTAATGGGTTTTGTGCATCTCATTTAGAATAAACAGTTTCAATTCGGCAATAGTAGGCATGTATAGTGTGGCCTTAAACCAAATTAAGTAGTTCCGATCTATCTTGAATTATGTCCCACTTAAATTTACTTCATTTCTTTGTAATTTATTTAGTAAATTCACTTATTCAGCATCATGTTCACTAGTTGTTTTTATTCTACTGAAGAGATCACTTTCTAGTCTCCTCATAGTTATTTTATATACCTCATGAGTTCTTCGACCAAGTGCATCAGCCACCTTATTTTCCTTACACTTTGATGTTTTTTACTTCGGATTCGAATTCATTGAAGAAGACCATCCATATAGCTTTCCTAGCATTAAATCCACATTGTGTAAATAAATTTTTGACGGAAGTGTTATTTCCTAATAAAAGAAGCCCTTTTTTAACAAGTAGTGACGCCACATTTTAAAGCGTGCACTACTACTCCCAATTCCAAGTCCCAAAATACATAATTTCATTTGTGGTCTTCTAAATTATGAGAGTCATAACACTCCACCCAAACCTTCTTTACTAGCATGTGTACAAACCGTATAGTTCTTATAATGCTCATCTACCTTTAAAATGGGTGCCATGATTAATATGTTTTTTGAGATTTTCAAAACTTTCCTGACAACTTAGGGACCATACGAACTTTACTCCTTTCTTTTGTAAATAAGTAATGTGATAGGAAATCCTTGAGAATGCTTTGATAAACTTATGGTAATAAGTAGTGATTCCCATGAAATATTGAATATCAGCTACGTCCGTTGGCACTGGCCAATCTGATATAGCTTTTATTTTCTATGGATCTACCATGATTCCTCTTTGGGAGATAATATGACCCAAATACTGAATTTATTTTATTAATTAATTCACACTTTTCATATTTATTGTAAAGATGATGATATCTTATGGTCTGTAGACCAATTCTTAAATGTTGTTGATGTTCCTCCTCTGACTTGGAGTAAATTAAGATATCATCGATAAAAATTAACACAAACTGATCCAACTACTTGTTAAAGATATTGTTCATTAGAAACATGAATGTAGCGGGGGAATTAGTTAAATCGAGAGAAATTAATACAAATTCGTAGTGCCCATAACGGGTCCTAATTTTTTTATTATTAAAAGCTTCTTCCATAATCTTGATATGGTGATAGCAAGATCGCAAATCTAATTTTGAGAATATTTTAGCTCCCATACCTAATCATACAAATCGTTAATTCGAGGAAGTGGGTATTTATTTTTTAATTGTTACCTTATTTAGTTACCTATAGGCTATGCAAAGTCGTAAAGTTCCGTCCTCTTTTTTGACAAATAAAAATAGTTCTCCCTAAGGCGACACACTTGGTCTGATATAACCCTTATCAAGCATTTCTTGTAATTGAATTTTCAATTCAGTTAGTTCAGGAATGATCATTTGATATGGTATTTTAGATACCTGCGCAAACCTAGGTATAAGCTCAATGGAAAAATATATTTCTCATTGAGGGGGTATAATCTTGGTATATCTTCATGAAACACATCTCTAAATTCACTTAGAACTGGGTGATCACTTATATATGTTTTATTTTCATTAAGGATAAGGTGAGTGACTCGAACTGCATAAATCTTGCATCCTTTCATCAAACATAATTCATAATATCATATCATTGATTTGTATAGCATCAATATATTAAATTAATGATTTCCTTATATCAAATATTTCAATATCAACGATTCACGGATGACTGTAATAGGCATGTGTAATCATTGTCTATCCTTATTATACTTCATAAGTTGTAAACATAATGCTTCTAATTGCATTTAATTTTTAAACTTTAGACATGTGCATACCAGCTACAAATAAAAATAATGTATGTGTTTGACATAGTTACCCATTGGCATCATCCGTCTTGATGCCTGAGGTTATTTACTATGCATATGAGCTTAGCAAATATTTTATTGATATGCAAATGGAAATATAGTTACCTCATTTCAAGTTGATCATCTTATCCTACCAATTACTATAGATGATCACTATCTTGCTATAACCTTTCAAAAAGCTTCTTTGTTTCAGCAACAATAAACATTCCCGATGTCCTTGTTTTCGAAATGTCACTACGATCTATGCAATCCAGTATGCAGATAAGAACATAACTAAGTGGAGATTTTCATTGAATGACTTAATTTATTTGAGATTGCAACCCTACAAATAGTCAACATTGGAAAGTAAAGGTGTTGAGAATTTAAAACCACGGTTCGGTGGTCCATACAAAATAGTGAGGAAGGTAGGTGAACCTTCTTATAAGCTAGATTTTCATGAAAGTAGTAAGGTGCATAATGTTTTCCATGTCTCATGTTTAAAGAAAGTAGTTGGAAATCCAGTAATAGTTTCGGTAGAAATTCCACCTATGGATGATGAAGGGAAGCAAATCTTGGTATGAAAAAAGATATTGTAGACCATAGAGATAAAGTTAAGGAATAGAACCATCAAGGCCCCTATCTAGTATTGTGGAAAGGGATACCCAGTCAGGATTCCACATGGGAAAATGAACATGTGTTGTTGCACTCTGGAATACAATTTCTTGAGGAAAAGAATTTTTTGGAGGGGAGGGTTGTAATGCCCCTCCCATGTGACCTAATTAATGATGTGTTCTCATAACCCGTAATAAGTCTATCACAGGAAGGCTTAATTGTATATAATAATAAATGTGGAACTTGTTTGAGTTAGGGTGCAAACTTTTATATTTACATTATTTCTTTTATTATGGTCAATTAAATTTTGTGCTAACAGAATCTACTATGTGACAAGGGGGGTGCATAAGATCATGTGGAGCCATGTAGGTGTCACCCAAAAAAAATCTTGCATCAAACAAGGATATAATTAAAAATATAGAAAGCATGCATTAAGTAGTCAGATAGAAAAACAAGGATAAATCATGCAACTACAGGAAACACTATCAGGATGAAAAGCAACAAAATTTTGGAAGTAAGGAGGGCACAATTTCCAAAAAGGATAAAGGAAAGTCAAACTAAAAATAGGAGGGCATAGTTTCCAAAATGAGAAAGAAAATTCAGTCTAAAAGTAGGAGCACGTAGTTTCCAAAGGAAGAAAAATGCATGTCAATGGAAAGGAAAAAAAAAAACAAGAAAGTTTCGTCGTTCACTCATGAGGGAGGATTGGTCAAGGACACTTCACCGTGAATCCAAATTTTCTATAAAGGAATGAGAGAGTACTCCTCTCCCATCTTTTGGCATTTTGAGTTTGTGAGTGAGTGAGATTTAGGCTTCTCTAATGCTTGGATATGTTCCCAAGACAATATTGGGAGATGTGCCCCATGGTATTGTCCTAGTTTTTCCTTAGTAAATAGAAGAGTAGCATATGCATAAAATGATGGAGGTTTAATTTCATATTTAAAAATCCATTTCAATATTTAAAAATCCATTTCAACCATGTTCAATATCTCTTCTCAGTGATTGAATGCTTTCTATTAGAATTCTTCCCCTCCTCTTATTTATCTCTAGTTCTTTGAAGGAGACAATATGTAATGATGGATTGATGGATTTCAGCCATTTATGGTGGATATTTGCAGGTTTTCTTATCATATCCATAGGTGTATCAACTTCATTGAAGATTTTGGGAGATATCCCTTTCAATCCATAATAAATTATGGTCTCCAATCCCCTTGTGATGTTGTTTTTTGCTAGAGGATACCACTAACTGTCAAGTGGGGTTCATTTAAGCCTATATAAGTTTTAATTGATTTAGTGTTTCCACTCAGAAAATTATATTACATTTCTAATCAGTCTCATGAAGTTTCATATGAATGTTTTCTTACCTTGCCTAGATTTTCATGAAAAATTGTCTTTCTTTATTATAATTGTTACCAAAAGCTATCATATAGTCCAATTTAAATTATGTTAGATGTTTCAGGTCACTAATACCTCCCTTAATCCCATACAATCATACAATACAAAATTAAAACCCATATTCAATTGTTTGGAAGTCTTTGTTTCTTAATTAGTTGAGTTCTCCTCGTAACTAGTTTTGCTAGTTTGACACCCAAATCAATTCTAATCCTTCACAAAATTATGGTTTCAAAGCTTGCTGATATCATGGATATATTTTTCATATATTTTGGTTCCCAAAATATTTGAAGTAGACTTCATCCTTGCTAATGCTCGAAACCTAAATGGTCCCAACACATTCCCTGATTTCCTTAATCTAAAATTTTGCATTTGTGCACTTATGCTATATATTTGAAGTCCTGAAACTTACCTTATATAAACAATCACTTATCCTATATGATTTTATACAAACTCTTCTATGAATTAAGGTTGATTCAGGAAATTCTAGTCTCATTTATAGTACCTAGTTTTGCTTGTTTTATGAATTGAATACTAAGTTGATATATTGCTTGAGTTAGTGTGTGAAAAATAATAAAGGTACATTACACATAGAAGGACACTTTTTGGTACATGTGATATTGGACTTGTCTTAAAGACTAGTTATATCGAGTATCTGTGATCCTCCTCAAGCTCATTAATAAAGAAAGATGTACTAATCCAATATGATGTGGAATAGTGGAAGGGAATGTATCTTAATTTTTGTTAAAGTAACCTTGACATAGCCCTTGAACATGAAAATTGTTTGTTTCTTATCCAAACAATTGGGTAGTGAGCTTGTCTCTGAGTCATGTCAAGTCCATGAGTCTCATTACTCCTTTGGGCCATCCAAAGAATGCCTCAATCATGTCTTATTATGTCTTGAATTTTGTACACATGATTAAATGCTTCCAAGTCATATTTCATTATGTGTTTTGTTTAAGGGGAGTATTTTGTTTGTGTCAATATTTGCAATTATCAAGTGCATGTAAATCCTTGAATGAGTCTCTGAGTACCCTTACATGTATACCTTATGCCATTTTACGCTCTTTTGATTTATAATCCAAAAATAATTATCATATGTTGGTTTCATGTATATTATGTGGGTTACATCATGGACCACTTTCGACAAGTTTGTCTCTGTCGAAATAAGCATGTCATCCATGGATTATACATAGAAACCACATATTACCTTGAATCTTACATGCCTCAATGGTAGGTCTTCTCACTTTATGCAGTAGGTTAACATCATTGACCTCTGATAGAATGATTCCGCATATGCTCAAAATTAGCTCATTTATTTGCATTTGTCATATTGTACTATGATACCTTGGGAGTGATTTTTATCACCAGTGGTTTCCCTTGCACTTGTTACATCACTAAGTGATAATCAAGTGGTTCCTTCCATCTTCGAATTCAGCTCCCTTATTCACATGGTTAGAATTTTATCAGTTCTGTCTTGATTTGAAGACACTATGGTATTTCATGATTGTATCTTATACCCAAGTTGTGATGGCGATTTTTTGAGTCACTTCTCATATGGACATCATATGGGTATTCTGTCACATCTATCCATGTTGTATTGGTTGGTGGCTATGGTATATTTTGTAGATCCACTGTGTATGGTATTGTGGATAGAATTGGAATTTGTACTCATGATTTGGATCCACATTTGTATGTTTAGTGTCCAGACTTTCCTCCAGTACACACATGGATATCTAGTGTATTCGCTAGAATCCATGCCTTGATCATTTCAAATATATGGTTCAGAGTTTTCATAAGTTGTATTGCAAAGTCCTTGATGATTATTTCCAATTCTCTACTCGATGGTTCCTCTTCTCGATAGGCACATCAAAGTAATTAACCTATCGCTTTTCTCTATCTTTTTACTTTGGGGGTCATTCTGTTACATGGAATTTTCATTAGCCTCATGACCCTTGTAAGCTCATGTTGCCTCAATCACTGAAGTCCATTTCATGACGGATGATCCCTTGCTCCATTTTCCTACAATTTAGCTTGTTTTGAAACATAAACGCATCTTGTTGTCTATCAACCTATGTAATAAAACCATAGGTGCACTTTATATCACTGCAAACTATGCCAATGACATAATTTTTCGGTACAGGAAACCACGTCGGCCCACATAGATGCACCTTGCTCCATTGTAGAGCGCGTCAAACTCTACACGAGTAGAGAAATGATATTTTGAGAAGGTTGAGAGAATAATATTGATGGATAGAGAATTATCCCTATAGTATTGGATCTGGATTTAATTGTCTGGTTCTTAGGATCACATCTCATCATTTTCCCATAGTAATATGAACTTACCCCTATCCACATTGTCCTATAAATTGAGGTCTTCACCAATGGGTTAGGGAAGGAAGTCTGTAGTAGGTAGATGATGGAGGATTTGGTCCAGAGCTTTAGTTTGTGTGGTGTGATACATCTCATTGCTTATGTGAATTGTTGGCAGAAGGATTCCATTGGAAAGAGGATACAACGCCAAGGCCTAAACGGTTATACTACTTCCTCTAATGTATTTGAATACAAATGATATATTATTTCCCATAATTTGACTATGTTAATAATTTTATATCATATCTCCTAATATGTTTGGTTAGATAGGTCTTATTATAGCGAGCTCAAGATACTTTTAATGTTTGAATCCTATTAGTTGCAAGTACTAGTGTGCATAAACTTGGACTGCATTTGCATGGAGATGCAAGGAGAAATGTTGAATTGAAGGTGAGTTTCTCTTACCTAGAATTTTTTCATTGTTGGATTTATTTAGGTCAAGGTATATATATGTGTCTTGTTTTATTATAGATATGTACAATACAAACGAAGGAGGTCCACCTGCATTCAAGCTTGGGACTAGTTCTACAAACACATAGCATAAGAAAATTGATCCACCCAACATTTGGCATTCTTTGTCAACTTTGACAGGATCAACATCAACTTCAACAAGTCTGCACCTCGACATGAAATCGACAAGTACAATGTTAGATTTGACAAATTCAACACTTTGACCAACATCGTTGACACCGGTGATCGACACGACTATAAAAGATCATTACTATTAGAGATTATTCATATCTTGTTCATGATTAATTCATGCGTAGACATTTCTATTGAGGTTACCTGAATTATGCGTTCTCAAACATGTTCTCAAACTGAGAAATACACAAAGATACTACCTTCGAATTCAATATATGCTCCCACCACTAGATTGAGATAGCTAAATAAAAAGAAAATAGACATGCAACTAATGAGACAAAGAAACTCATAGAGAAATAACTAGCTTCATAGTGAACCGGAATGTTCTCCCAGCTCAATGATATTCTCACGTGATTCACCTCGACATTAGGAGGATTCTCGACAAGAGCCAACTAAAACAAAATCAGTCCATTCAAAGTGAAAATGATCTTGGACATACATAATCTATAAGGAAATATTGACATGGAACCCATACACAATTTGATACAAAAACTGGAATCCTATTATTGTATCAATCAACTCTCAAAAGCTTAAAATATCACCATTGCACCCTTATACTTTCTACTACTACTTTCCTATTATTGTATCAATCAATGAACTTTCTACTAGTTCCTAGTTATACTTTTTAGGTTTTGGACTATTTATTATCATTACATAATAAATAATAATGGATGGAGCTTTTCTTTTTTCTTTAATCATTAACATTTTAATTATATTTAACTCTTTATACGTACCATGTATAAAGTACATATTAATATAACATTTGTTAACATTTGTCTTTGGGCATGATATACCATGATACCTAGACTTAATGACATTTTTTCATTAAGGTCAAGTAGGTAGATGGTTTAGGTCTACTAGGATAGGAAACTCTAAACATCCTTGCATGTTGGATTTCCCTCGTATAACATGGTAGCTCTTCAGTACTTGATGAGAATACAAAAATTCAAAATTTCATTTAATCGCTTATAAATAAGTATGATGAGATCAATATTTTTGTCGAGTCGTTTTCACTCGGAGGTTATTAAATTATTTTTAGTAACCCCTAGAACTTACTAGAGCCCATACTCAACACTATAATAGGGAGCTACAATTTAGTGCACTTCCATAGCTCCTTCCTCAACACTAATGCTAGGATGTATTTGTACGATACACCTAGGGATACAATGGCCAAGGATCCGATGCTCCAGAGCTTATGCTAAACATCAACATGGAAGGCTCCAGGGCTTATGTCCAACACATCCAATTATCTTTTCATGTGTTCCAAAGCTTCTCTCTCAACACAAAGGTAAGTACTCATTGGCTCTAGAGCTTCTCGCTCAACACAAATCATCAATAACTCAAGTTCTCTAGAGCTCCTCTCTCAATAAAAAACATTTCATCAGTCATGTGCTTCAAGTTCAACACCTAACACAAACAAGCATATACATATATCATCAATAATTGTCTTATTCCCAATATATAAAACAAATCATAATGTTCATATGCAGTGGGGTCTTCGACCCAATATAAAAATAAAACATCAAGATAATCATCATAATCAATAGGCACATGCCTATAAGTGTTAGGTCCAAAATTCAGGATATTACATCCCTCCCCACTTAGAACAACATCGTCCCTGGTGTTCTAGGGACTTGGAATGACATCATGAAACAAGGTGAGGTAATCCTTTCTCGTGGTGGCCTCTTTCTCCCAAGTAGCCTCATCGGACTCAAGTTCTTCCACTGCACTTTCAATTGGACCACGGTGCGCTTCCGAAGCTGCACCTCTCTCTTGTCTAATATATGAGTAGGCTTAAGGTCAAACTCCCCTTCAGGTTCCACCTGTAATAAGGACCAATTAACAACATGTTTAGTATCATAAACATATTTCTTTAACAAAGATGCATGGAAAACATTATAGACTCTTATTTGCGGGGGCAACACTAGTTCATATGCCACTGGCCCTTTCTTGGCCAGTATTTCAAAAGGTTCGCAAAATCTAGGTGATAACTTACCAAACCTACCCAAGCTCAACGAGCTTGATTTGGATTTTACTTTCAAGTAAACATGATCACCTATTTGAAATTCCTTATCTTTTGTTTTTCGATCCACATAACCTTTCAAGCGGTCTTATGCTTCTTTAAGGTTCACCTGGACCTTGGTAACCAATTGTTCCATGTCGATCAACAAATCAGGCCCTAACATGAGTCGATCCACTAGGATATCCCAAGTAACCGGTGTTCTACACTTCCATCCATAGAGTACCGTAGAGGGACTCATCTTGGTAGAATTCTAATGACCATTGTTATACGCAAACTCTGTGAGGTGCAGGTAATCCTCCGAATTCGTGGGGTTGTTCATGACATACATTCGAAGAATGTCCTCAACAATTTGGTTTACTCTCTCTGTCTTCCCGTCTGTCTATGGGTGATATGCAGTGCTAAAGTTCAACTGTGTCTCCAGTCTAAAGAATAAAGTTCACCAAAATTTTCCTATAAACTTAAAATCTCGATCCGAGACAATTGCTTTGGGTATCCCATGCAATCTAAATATCTCTTTCAAGAATATATCAGCAATGTTCACTGCTTTGTAGGTCAACTTCATAGGAATGAAGTGTGCTTCTTTCAACAACTTGTCAATGGCCACAAAAATAGAATCATTTTTCTTCTTACTTTTTGGTAAACTGGTGACGAAATCCATACTAATGACCTCCCACTTCCATTCCGGAATGGGTAATGGCTACAGTAATCCTACAGGATGTTGATGCTCATCTTTGACTAGATGACATTCCTAACATTTTGCAATAAACATTGCAATGTTGGCCTTTAACTTAGGCCAGAAAAAGTGTCTCTTGATAGCATATATCATATTTTCATATCCTTGGTTCCCTGAGTAGGGTTCCTGATGAAATTAAGTGAGGATGCTAGACCGAAGGTCCCCTCCTTATGGAACATACAAGCAATCCTTGGACCATAGCAGTCCGGATTCATCTACCTTCTATTATTTTTGTTGTTGAAACAACCTATGCTCTTGGACTTTCTTGATGATTTCCACATAGAATGGGTCAACTCCATTGGCCTCTCTAATCCTCTCATGCAAATTTGCATTAGTTTCACTCAAGGTCACCTCATAAATCATATGAGTTCATCGGCTCAAAGCATCAGTAACCTTATTCTCTTTTCCCTTAATGTGTTTTAGCTTGAAATGGTACTCGCTAAGGAAAGGAAACCATCTAGATTTCCTTGCATTCAGATTCGGTTGATCAAATAAATACTTGAAACTGATATTTTTTGTCTTCGGAAGGAACTTCATTCCCATGAGGTAGTACCTCTACATCCTCAAAGCATGGATGATGGAAGCTAAATCAAGATCGTGCATAGGGTAATTTTTCTCATGCTCTTTTAACTTTTGCGATTCATAACAGATTGTGTGATCGTTCTGCAAGAGGACTCCTCCAAGTCCTTCCTTGCTTACATCTGTGCAAAAAACAAAATCTCCATCGGGATCCGCAATTCATAATACCGGTGAGGTCATCAAAAGCTGCTTAATCTTTTGAAAACTTTCTTCACACTTAGCAGTCCATAAGAACTTACTTGCTTTCTTCTGCAATGCAGTCATGGGGAAAGTGATTCTCAAGAAGTTCTCAATGAACTTTTGATAATATCTGGCTAATCCCAAAAAGGACCTAATGTCAGTGACACTAGTAGGGGTAGGCCAATATTTTATGGATTTCATATTTTTCGGGTCCATAGCTATCCCTATCTCAAAGATAATGTGACCTAGATACCGTATCTGTGGTCTGTAAAAATCACATCTACTAAACTTAGTGTAAATTTGGTGTTCTCTCAACACTTGTAGAACTACGTGAAGGTGTTCTTCATGTTCTTCTTTATTCTTTGAATAAACTAGTATGTCATCTATAAAGACCAAGATGAACTTATCCAGATACCTATTGAATATGTTGTTCATCATACACATAAAGTTTGCAGGTGCATTGGTCAACCTCAACAGAATCACTACAAACTCGTACTACTTGTATCTTGTACGAAAGGCAGTTTTGTGAATATCCTCATCGCGGATCCGCAGCTGATGGTACCCAGATTGCTGGTCAATCTTTGAAAATATTTTGGCTCCTCCCACCTGATTGAACAAGTCATCGATCTTAGGGAGTGGGTAATGGTTCTTGATGGTCATTTTGTTCAATTGACGGTAATCGATGCACATCTTTATCGTACCATCTTTCTTCTTTATGAATAGTATCGGTGCTCCCCAAGGAGACACACTAGATTGGATATACCCTTTCTCTATCAACTCCTACAACTACAGTTTGAGTTCCACCAACTCAGGTGCACTCATGCGGTAAGGGGATTTGGAGGTCAGAATTGATCCTGGGGTCTGTTCGATGGAAAAGTCTGGGTCTTGTTTTAGAGGTAATCCTGGGATTTCCTTGGGAAACATATCCTTGAATTCTTTAAGAATGCGGAAGTATTATATGTGTTGTTCCCTATCAGACTGTATGTCTCGGATGTTCACTAAAAACAACTTGCATCCTTTCCTAATGCACTTCTTTTCTTGTAAGGTAGATATTTGTCTTACAAAAACTTTCTTTGGAATTCCTTGAACCTTCACTTGGTTCCCTAGGCTATCAGTACACAAGATAGAATTGTGCAAGAAATCGAGCATGACATAGTGTTGTTCCACCCAGTCCATGCTGATAAGTACATCGTACAATCCTAAAGGTAGGATGTTTAGGTGTACTTTCATAGGAAAACCATTCGGGTTTACCTCACATTCTTTCACAATTTCTAAAAATTTTCATTTCATACTTGTGGCTAACTGAACCAGCCAAGGTTTATCATGTTTTTCTTTGCCTAGTTTTCATATATCAAAATTTTTAGGTGAAACATAGCTCTAGAAAGCATCGGAATCAATAAGTATTAAAATAGAAGTGTTGAAGATCTTACCTTTTATCTCAACCATTGTAGCTTGATGGTCTTCTTTCCAGCCATCCAATGCTGCATAGATCCGCGGTGTTCCCGCTATGTCCTTAATAGTTGGTTCTTCTTGTAAGTTGCGCAAGACCCCAGTGGTCTTGTTCTTACAATATTGGGCATAATGAGGCCCGCTGCATTTCCAACACTTGATCTATAGCGAGGTAGCATTGGCTCTAGTTGCTACTGGCTTGCTAACATTAGCAGCTGGTACATAAGGCTTTGTACTAGATTTATTAAAGTTCTTGTTCACTTGAAAGCTGTTATTCTACTTTTTATATGGCTATGGGTTGGACCCAAGTTTGCAGTTATTAGAGAAGTTCTTAGACCTGTCTCGGTTTAGTTTCATTTTCTCATGCCTTAGTTGTCCATACTCATAACAGAGCCTAGCTTTGTGCAGCGTGGTATCGAAAGTATTAGGCATGTCGAACTCAATCTTGTCCCAAAAACTGGGAGGAAGACATCCTAGGAACTATTGATTCTTTACCTTTTCTTACTTGATGTATGGTTATACATAATGCAACAGATCTAGAAATATGTTAATAAACGTGTCCATAGTCATGGACCCCATGTGTAGTTCATGAAACTCTTTCACTTTTCTATCAAAGAATATTTTTGACATATATTTCTCTTGGAAAAGTTTTTCGAAGGTATCCCAGTGTATTTCTCTTAGTTCATCTTTCTTGGTGTGTTTTAAATCTCTCCACCATCTTGCTGCCTTTCCATTCAAGTTATAGATGGAAAGATGAGGCTTCATGTCACTTGAATATTTATGAACCTGGAAATACTTACTCACGCCTAGTAGCCACTCTTCAACCTTTTCACCAGTGTTTAGCTCACCTTCATAGGTTGGGGCTATTATTTTTCAGATCTCCCCTTGAAGACTATCATTGCTTGTTTGTTTCTTTCTTCTGGGAGAAAGAGAATTATCACTGGAAATACTGTGATGGTCTCCTTTTGGTGCTTCAGGGGTTCGTTCCTCTTTTTCATCTTCCCTTGGGATATTGAACCGTTTATGGTAAGGTTCTCTTTTGGAACTGTTTGTGGACTGGATAGGTTTACCCTATGGGTTGCCTCCCATCATATTTCTTAGTAATGCTTCGCTTCTAGCTTGTTGTTATTTTCTTTCATTCAAGCTGTCTTCTCTGAGACTTCACAATTCTACTTGAAGGTTGTTTATAGTCTTCAAAATATCTGAATTCAGCTCCACCACTAGTTCTCCTTCTCGGGTGGGGGTGTTCATTCTTCCTTGCTAGTTGTTATCTTCCTTAGTTTTCATAAACTGAACTGTTCTTGTAAAAATTCCTGTATGTGCAAAAAAATTTAATAACAGGAAAAATTTCTGTTAGAAACCAAAATTTAATATTACAATTTATTTTCTCTGCGCTGAATGCTTTGTGCGCCCATAGGTCTCTTAGTATTGAAACTAGGCTTTGACACCACTTGTAATGTCCCCAAAAATCAAAAAAAAAATTATAGGCTAGTAAAAACTATCTAGATGAAACATTATTGACTTGCGGAACTATATCGTACACTTCATGTAGCACTGTTTACTCATAAGTTATTTTTACATTCTGTCATTTATTTTCAGTCATTATTATTACTGTATTTTACTTACGATGTCATACTACTATTTACTGCTTAGTCTTATGTTTATACATATGACGCTTATGTGTCATTACTAGATTTAAATGCTTCAACCTTTCTACATATCGTACTTGCTATTTATAAAGTCCTAACTTAACATTGTTTGTGGAAACAAAGTGGGCAGAGTGGCGAGACTCGTTCTCCGATGACGGTTTGAGAGGTAAAGGTGTTTACTTGTTCGTAGGCTTACTTAGTTCTCAGAACTAAGGCACCTATTTTATTTCATGTGCAGTTCATAATTTGTGATGGGGTTTTATTTAAAGAGTACTGAATGTCTTGATCCTAAAATATCTACTACTAGTTGTTACAATTCCTTACCGACTGAGATTCATAAAGCGCTATTCTCGTCAATTTAGCTATCACAGCTAAATATCTTGTACACTACTTATGCTCCATTATGGTTTTATATTTTGTCATTTACATCTTAGTATATTTCACATTCTACATTTATTTTATTAAAAATTGTTAACATCTCCTATGTTTTCTTATTTGCAGGTTATTATCTTGACTTAAAAAAAGACCTTTGATTTTTATGACGGTTAAATATTAACATGGCATATTTCATATGCCATGTTCACTAAGCATTAAGCTTAGGAAAATTTGCATTGTAATAGGTTAAGGATTTAAGCCTATGGTTTATATGTTATTTATGTTTTATGCCTTGTGGATTGACTTAGGACTAGCACATACCATACTTGGACTATACACTAACCTTACCCATGCAATGTATTAATCCTTGTGAAATGTTTTGGGGTGGCGAATATACCATATAGTTGAACCATATGTTAAATGGGTTTAACCCTTGCATGGAAATGGAGACCAATATTATATCGAAGTTACCAAACTATGGAAAAGTGGGTTTTGGCCTTGGAGGTGGGAACCAGTTGGTGCCATTAATGCACCTTGGTTTTCATGGTAGCCCAAACTTAGGCTTGGCTCATGATGGTTTTGTCATTTCTCTTGTCATTTGGGGTTTGTTATTGGCTCTAAATAGGAGTAAAAATGGAGGCAACCTCTAGACCTGGAAGGTAAGCTTCGCCTTGGATTTCATGCCTACGTTTTTTTTTTCATTTGAAGCCTCTATCGTTGGCATACTTCTAACTCGTGGTTTCGCTGGTTGGTTGTAGGTGTCAATGTATGAGGAAGAGCAGTGTGGCTCAGGCTCTGTTGTGTGTTTGACTATGAGCAAAATGCAAGGTAAGCCTTGCCAACAAGCTTACATGTATTATCTCTCAGCCTGTCTTTGTTGTGTTTCATCATTTGGTTTTGGGGTTCTTTGTGCGGTTTGAATTCACCTTTGGGATTTGTAGTGAACAGACTTGGGTTTTTAAAATAATGGTGTGGTGGTTTGGCTATGGAGAAAACTTACGTTCTGATAGGCCCTGTGTATTGAATTTTGGGTTATGTAAATCATAAATGGATTTGGGGTTTTGAGCCATGGGCTGCACCATTGCTTGCAATGGTGCCATAGCCCATTGGCACGCCTATGTGGACTTGATTGTGATGATGGCATTACTTTGCATAATGTAAATACTTTGTGTTTTATAAAGTGGCCATGGTTATTATGCCTACTGTGTGTGCGGATGGAATTTATTTCCACACTAATGGTTTATTATGATGGTTTATAAATGGCATACTCTTTCATTTATGGTCTGTGTGTTGAGTATTTATATTTGGTTGTAATGTTGGAGAGCATGGGGTAAAGGCCATGCTTGATATGGATTGAGACTTTCCCTTAGTCGTTGTGATAGCTGATATGTATTTTATTATTGTTTACATTTCATTGATTAGAGTGTGGTGTGAAATCATTAACGAAGTTAGTTTGTTATTAGATCCATACTATGCATTTTTATTTGGTATGTCATATATGCCTTGGGTGAATGTTGCACATAGCTTCAGATAGTTGTTTACTATTTAATGATTTCGTGGGTTTAGTATATAATGTGGATTATATATATAAGCCAAGGGTGCAATCTGACGATGGCCTTTGTTGTTTTATTTACACTTTTAGATGGACTATGGAATATTTGTTTTGTTTGAGGTCGTGCTTACACCATTGGGAAAAAACCAAAGTCTTACGACCTCACTGTAGCATAATGGTTTGTTATTGTATTACTATGGAGTTTATTAATGAAGTCTGCATACGTTGTATGTATAGTGTGCCCTTGGTAAACAATACCCATAGGGTTGGAATCATGTTCATGGATAATTCTAATAGGGAGTATTTTGATTTATAGAAGAAGGTTGGGCTTATATGCCCACAGGATTCAATTCTTGGTCGAATTGTAATACTTGGGTTTGTAATATGATTTTGATATTGTTTAATACAATGGAAAATATTTATGTATAAGATAGGGTGTTTTAATTCCTTATATGGAATGAGATGTATGTTATGTAATTTTGGTTATTGTTTATGCAAGTATGAAATGTTTCTTTAAATGAGGTCTACGACTTGGGTTGTCAACCCACAGGGGTCAAAGTCGTGACCTCTATTTAAAATGGCAGAGTTCTTTAACGGTTTTAATTGTTTACTTGGGTAATTTATAAACAATAGTTATGAGAGGCCTTTAAATATTTATGCATGCAATTATGATATGGTCTAGTTAAGACTGTGGGTTTTATATATGTGAACATAGATTCGATCTTGGACCAAATGGATAGTCACAATGCTTACTCTGTTCCTTTAGTTATGATGATATATTTTTAAATGAAATGATGTAGTATTTAGTGTGTATTCAATGAGACAGACCTTGAAATGCATTTAATGGTTTATTTATCTTAGATTTAAATGTAGATAATTTATAGATAGCTTTCAAATTTGTTTATGTATGATGGTCCTTATATGTTTATATATATATATATATACTAGTTCATTTATAGATAGTACCTTTGGTTATATAGTTTGTAAGTTTATACATATATGTATTTAAAACTTATTTCTAAGATTCATCTATTTTAATCTATAACATGTCTCTACTGACAAATGGAATATGTCAGTAGAGTAAGTAAGGTTTGAAGTACAACTATATAGTAATATGAAACAAAACCTAGTTTTCATTGAACCTAGTTTAAGTAATGAATATAAATGCAGAAATTAACTTAATTGAACAAACCCAGGTGAATACATCATGAGATGTAATTTGCATCCTAGGGTTACAATTTTAAGAAATGTAAACCCTAGATGATATAGAAAAAACAATCATTAGAAATACAATATGAACCTTTACCTAAAGCAGCCAACATCTATGCTAAAATGAATTAGACATACTAAGAATTCATACCTATAATTTTTTGAAGCTTCTTTAATGGCTGAACATGCATGCTTTAAATAGCCAGCATTAACCAATTAAGACAGATATGACCTCTTATTTTGATGACCAAATCACTTGGTAACTACCACGTTCCACCCAACCATGACCCGGAACCATTCGTGGTTTCAATCCGGATCCCCCCGAGGTGGACTCCAACATGCAAGTAGCTTAGAGCTCCTAAGGTAGGGTTTCTTATCTAGTATATCAAATCTTAATCAGTTCGCATTTTTCCTTCGAGGAAAATGTTTCTCCAAGAATTTACTTGAGAGAAACTAAGTATAAAAATTACTCTTCTAATGATAGATAAGAACCCCAATCCTTTCCTTGGCTTGAGTCTTTATAGATAGACTTTTCATTCAAAGGGATAGTTAAATCAAGACACCTTGGTTTATTGATTTAACCCTTTTCAATTACTTTGGTTAATTATTAATATTTTAAATTAGTAACTTTCTACTAGTTCCTAGTTAGACTTTTTAGGTTTTGGACTATTTATTATATTTACATAATAAATAATAATTGGATGAATATTTTGTTTTTTCTTTCATCATTAATATTGTAATTATATTTAACTCTTTATGCATACCATGGATAAAGTACATATTAATATAACATTTGTTAACATTTGTCTTTGGGCATCATATACCATGATCTCTAGCTTAATGACAGTTCTTCATTAAGGTCATGTAGGTAGATGGTTTAGGTCTACTAGGCTAGGAAACTCTAAACATCCGTGCATGTTGGATAATTTCCCTCATATAACGTGGTAGCTCTTCAGTAGTTGATGAGAATACATAAATTCAAAATTTCATTTAATCACTTATAAATAAGTATGATGAGAGCAATATTTTTCTCGATTCATTTTCACTCAGAGCTTATTAAATTCTTTTCAGTAACCCCTAGTGCTTACCAGAGCCCATACTCAACGCTTTAACAGGGAGTTACAATTCAGTGCAATTCCAGAGCTCATTGCTCAACACTAATGCTACGATGTATTTTTACGATACACCTAAGGATACAATTTCCAAGGATCCAATGCTCCAGAGCTTATGCTCAACATCAACATGGAAGGGTCCAAGGCTTATGCCCAACACATCCAATTATCTTTTTATGTGTTCCACAGCTTCTTGCTCAACACAAAGGTAAGTACTCATGTGCTCTAGAGCTTCTCTCTCAACACAAATCATCAATCACTCAAGTGCTCCATAGCTCCTCGCTCAACACAAAACATATCATCAATCGTGTGCTTTCGGGTCCACGCCCAACACAATTAACCATATACATATATCATCAATAATTGGTTTATGCCCAATATATAAAACAAATCATCATGTTCATATGCAGTGGGGTCTTTGACCCAATATAAAAATAAAACATCAAGATGATCATCATATTCAATAGGCACATGCTTATAAGTGTTAGGTCCAAAATTTGGGATATTACAATAACTCACATAATCTTTTAGTGATTATTTTCCTTTCCATCTCATATAATGTATATATATTTGTATATGACTATAGGGTATTTATGATTCTTTGTTTGATAGTTAGCTATGTTGTATATCATGAATTGTTTGCATATCTAGTTTGATAATTTTCATAAATAAAGTATTTTTAGATATTTATTTAGGTCCCATTAATCTCGTTCTGAATAGTCTCGATTTGGTATAGGGGTTTATGAGCATGGGGACTTCACTTAGTGAACCTCTCACATAGCACATGCGATCATGGGATATTAAAGAATACCCTTAATTTCGAGAGATATTGATCCAAAATATTTTTGTTGAAACCCCCCCCCCCCCCCCAATACTTAAAACCTCCTCCCCACCCCTTTTTACACCTCAATCCTTATAAACCACCCTACCCACCCCCACCTTAAACCCCTCACTCCCCCAATACCTGCAATATATTGGTTCGATTTTTGATAATTTTAAAACCCACAATATGAACTAACGTGATAGGATACTGGCCAACAAGTGAAGCCCCCATGTTTATGAGATGAGGTTTATTTAATAAAATAATATACTGTAGAAAGTTTCGTCTCTTAACCCGAGAGGGGAACCATCTACTATACATCATTTTTTATTATTTGTAACATTCGATCTTATTGTTGGTTTTTATGCTCTATCTCTAATTTTGTTAAACTATTTAGAGAATGCTATCTCTATCTACCTTAGTCGAAAGTTAACTAGATCTATCCTAAAATACATTATGAGAATAGTTTAGTAAGAATAATTTGCATGCATTTAAATCATTTAAAAGAAACGAGTGTTGAGATTCGAATCCATAGTAGAACAAGAATAACTTAGATTCATAGTAGTTGCGCTAAAAAAATTACTAATTATATCATAGTACACATTACTAAAAATCTTTGATCTCGGTATGGATGCCCAATTGGAGATGCATTAATAATGAAATCTAGCATTTTACATGCATGAATAAAATACCAAAACAAAGATCTAGATTTGATAACTTAATGGGAAGGAGTAGTGAACTGTAACAAATCTACATTCTATTTATACACATAATAGATATTTGTCCTATAGACATCCATAAAACATTTCTCCCTAAATATTATAGCTGTAGTTCAAATTTAAGATTAGCATCCTATTGGAACTATATTTAATAATAAGAAATAGAATAAGAATCGTACACCACTACTAGGAACATAGAAATGGAATAGTCATTCCTCCCAACCAAATTCTAGAGCACCCAAATCACTAGCTGCAGAACCGTGATCCTATTCGCTAAACCACAAGAGAAAAATACACTAAATGTGCCATCTCTTGCATTATCAGATTCAATCCTCGAATCTTCATCCAATGCTAGCATCCTGCTTGGTAATGGATATACTATTATATAGTATTTTTCCTAGGACCTGGTCATTTATGAGCCTCCTTTTCTTCAACACTCAACAAAGATTTGTGACTTGATTTTGGGGAAGATGCCTCATGCACCTTCAATATTCACTCAACAGCTATAACCACTTGTCTTTTCCTCTTGTGGGCTAGCAACAACTCGTCAACAACTATTTCAATTTTGTCCCCCTTCAATCTCTTTTATTAATAAAAGAATAATCCATTACATTTGTTTTATTTTTTACTTTCTCTCAAAAATATTTGAAATAAAAAAAATAAAATATTCTAGGAGAATTTAATAATAAATTATTAAATCTTGGTATATTAAAATTACTACTACGAGAAACTAGGGCAGTGAGGAAGTGCTCATGGAACCTGGTGTTCTATAAATATGCATGAACAAATGTTTGTTGTACCAAAAAAATGTCTCACTAATTTATTGGTGTAGTAGTTATATGTGGGGATAATGAAAACATGTCTCAAACTGTATATGCATAAATTGTGTAAATGTATATGAAAAGTCTTTGTTTCTAGAAACATTTGGCCCATCGTGATGCCTAATTTTGTTTTCAAAATTTAAATATGTTATTAAAGTTGCAACATACCAAAAAACATAGTATCTAATGGAGGGGTTAATCCAAATATATGAATGGTGCCAATCACATGGATAGATAATGCTAGAGTGCATCAATAAATGAAAAATAATAATATTATTGTCATTTTGACATGGATCCGATGATAGTTGGATCACATACACAAAAGAGTCAAGTAACATAAAAAAAAGGGGAGAAGAAAAGGGTGAGCTACTAATCTATTGTTTTCATAGTCTTACAAGTAAATTTAGGCATCTATAATCATGAATCAAAAAATTTTGTTTCCATCAATTGATTTACAAAGTCCTACAACATGGATGGATGAGTGAATGGCGAGCAAGTTTAAAGATGACTAAATATGTTGTGTAATTTATAGTCATTGAAATATTTTTATTCAATAAACAAAATTGATAGTCTTATGCACAATAATCCTGATCATCTTATGCACAATAATCCTAAATATTAATTCTCAACTTTACTTTTAGCAAGACTATACAAAGTAGGAAAAAAAATATTAATTACTCTCGATATATAAGATTTTGGATAGAATCAATCAATAATGACATTACAATAAAATGTATTTCATTATTTTATGGGCTCAATACAATGAGTTCCAGCTATAAATCTTAATCATGACCTTATGTGACCATGCCTCACAAAATGCATAACACATATAAAAACAACTATCTTTTTCGATGACACTCAATATTACGTACATGTTATGAAACTAACATCAATTTAAATAATATTATATCTAACATACCTCAATAGCTACCACAGAAACAATGTCTATAATCCTAGTGAAGATATTCATTAACCTATTAAACATGAAAATATTCCAAACACATTAAAATATTGAAAAATTAAAATGTTTATCATATTCTACATATTATAGAATCTCCATATTAAATGTTTACAAGAAGTATGTTGTACATCCCTAAACTTCTTACAAATTTTCATTCAAAAGAATCGAGTTGTTTAAGCACTGATGATGCTGTCCCTATTTTGTTTTGCTGCTTTTATCAGTTTTTGCTATAAATTTTTAATAGAATTTTCAAAGCTAACAAAAACAAAGTTAGATCTTACATAGTGTAAGGGATGGGGTTTTATGTCAACAAAAAAAATTATTGCAAAAACTTGCATTAGCTTGTAGGAGGAGGTCATTGAATTTGTTGATTGGGTGGTAGGAAATGGTTGATTGTTGCATTAGCTTGGAGGAGGAGGTCATTGAATTTGTTGATTGGGTGGTAGGAAATGAACCATTCTTTTGGGAGCTGTTTAACTAGGGGATGATTTTGACTTTTAGTTTGATCTAAGATTACAGATTTTAGAGATTAAACTAGATTCCAACAAAAAAAAACAAACTAAAAGTCAAAATAATCCCCGAGTTAAACAGCTCCCAAAAGAATGGTTCATTTCCTACTACCCAATCAACAAATTCAATGACGTCCTCCTCCAAGCTAATGCAACAATCAACCATTTCCTACCACCCAATCAACAAATTCAATGACCTCCTCCTAGAAGCTAATGCAACGATCAACCAATCAATGTTGTGTCCACGTTATGTGATGCTCATATAACCATTCAGTACTTTATTTAATGATGTTCGCTAGTGCAATCCTATACCATAGCTGTATGCACAGATATCTCGAGATTCGTTCTGATGGTCTCACTACTGGCAGTCTTATATTTTGGAACGCAGAGAGATCTGATGATCTCAGTTTCTCTAAGTTTCTTTGTATGTAATCTTCTCTTCTATTGGAATTAGTTGCTGTCAGATCGTTGTTAAGAAATCACTGCCTCGAAGGATCACCAAATGGTGTGCCTGAAAGTCGGCCTAAAACTGTTCCAAAGTGAGCATGCGATACTGTTCACTGATTTGGTACACTGTTTCTATGCACTATGTAATTAGTCACCATGGAAGCAGCACCGAAATTTGATGTTTCACATGAATACTTGGGCGTCGTTTAGACGTATCTAAAGCCTAATTCTTTTGGAAAAGCACGGGGATCTATTTAGCTATAAAGGGCTCTCTCGAAGTTGATGGGTAGACTGTGTTGATATAAGAGATATTCTTGCAGGCCCACCGAAATGATTAATTTCCCAACTCCACTCTGAAGTCAGTGTCATAACAGAGCATTTTCTCGCTGCCAATTTGTTTTCATGAAATCTGTGCTAATAGGAGACCAAAAAACAGCTGTGTAAGCTCTACCTGACAGCCCCCTCTGTATTTATTTACATGCTTCCTGCATCATCGCAACTTATTCAGATAAAATTACTGCCAGTAACGATATTGGAGAATTATTTTACGGAATAAAAAAGAATTTTGATGAATTTATTATTATTGTTATAACTGACCAGTGACGAATGACGATGATCGCGCACCAGCCTGACGAGTGACGAATGACGATGATGATGGACAGTGTAATTATTAAGCGCGTGGCGTCGTGAAACAGCCACCCTGGTACCCCACAAATTCCATGGAGTAGATAAAGGACCATTGTTCCAGGTGATCAGAAAATGTGTAGATAAAGGACCATCTCTTCTCACGGTGTCGTATGTTGTGTACAGAAAATGTTCGAAGCAGGGCATTATCGGAACAGACAGGAAACCTTACAAAACTTCCGCGTACCCCGATGGTCGACGATTCTCATATATTTTTTTGTTTCTCGGGCACGCATGACAGGCAATCTGGAAGAAATTTGTAAAATCTTAGTGTTAAACTTATTTGGGTGTCCTTTAAGGTATACATTTAGAAATTTATTTGAATTACATAAATATCAGATCTAGGAAAAAAAAACTTTTGAAATGCTAAAACTGGTACAACTATTTAAATTTGCTGTTAATTAGTTACATGTTATATCTTGTTTATGGGTGGTTTACTAATAGTATCTTATCATGGAATCAATTACGACATATCTATGCATCTCATATGATATGAGTTATCCATGCATCTCATATGATATGAGTTATCCATGCATGAGCTGTCAATTATTTTTAATATTATCTTTTTAGCTTATAATTGTTTATTTTTAATTTTGAATTACAACCATAAAATGATGAAACTACATTTGTCTCCTAGTACAATCCAAGAAAAGAATATGTGTCAATGTACTCCAAACTCTAAAATGGTGTAATGACACTTGTATTTATATGTATCCATAGAGTATTTAAAGATTTCAAATGAATAATTTTATTTTTCAACATATTGCAGATATACATAGTTTTTAAAGAATTTTGTGTAAAATATAAATTTGGAAACATTTAAATTGGTTTTTGAATGTATTAGTGGATTCAACACCCTCAAATACACATCTCACATTTAGATTATGCAAGATCCAAAACTAATATATGTAACTAAGTTTTTTTATTAATTTCTAAACTCAAATACAATTATCCAATGCCTATTTGCGTGTTCGGCCATGCCTCCAGTTTGCCTTCCTAGCAACCCAAGGTTAATTTCCATCGCAAAATCTAATTTGAACCGAGGAAAATAATAAATTAGTCCTTACCTGCAAATCGCAAATATTTTCTAACAGGCCCAAAGGTTCGATAAAAGTGATCAATCCCATGCCCCTCGAAAATGACGGTCATTTGCTCGTGTTAAACACTTATATATCATTGTCATTATTATTATGAAAGAGAATTTTGTTATTTCGGCATCAAGTGAGGACGATGTGATGTGACATCCATATCTTTGAAGCGGGTGTCAAAAGATGGCATCACAATCTACAACAATAGTTCGCTAGTGTTTCTAGTTATTATTATTATTATTTTAGTGTTTCACGTTGTTATTATTATTATAATTATTTAGTCTTAGCCCCCATCCATCTCTCCCACTTATATTTCTCCTCCCTTCATTCCCCCTTTCATTTCTCTCCCCTACCCATCCCTCCCTTCCCCTTATATTTCTCCTCCCTTCATCCACCACATATCCCCCCCTACCCATCTCTCCCTCCCATGATTACCTATACACCATTCTTTCCCTCCTTTGACTACCCCCCCTCTTTTAGCTTAATCAATGTATTGCTAATTCCTCCTTACCGAAGATGATTTTCATATCGCATATGCGATATGAAAACCATGTTTTACATAGAGCCCGTTAGGAATAAACCATTGTAACCATAACGCATATGTGTTCAAATGGGCATGCATTATATCGCATATGCGATACTTGTTTTATAAAAAATGTCGGGTTATGGGTCGTGGGCGAGTTTAACTATAGAAAAATACATTTAATTCCTCTGAACCCATGCAAAAAGAAATGTATGACCTTCCATTTCATCAATTATTACACAAGTCCATAGGTATTTTACAAGTTTGGGTGGATTTCAATGGACAATGTAGGTAATAGAGGCCGAAAATCAGCGAAGAAGGTGCTTACACCGGAAGAAGCTGAAAAAAAATAAGAGGGAAGAATTAAGAAATCGTCAGTATTCAATCATCGAGCAAATACTTCCCATTCCTCCTCAGCTAGAAAATACAATTTTGGACACCCCAAAGGAAGAGTGAAAGTGGAGGAATTTGATAGTGGACAATACCATTCATTCTCCAATGAACCACATTTCAGTATCGAGTTCCTTGGATGGAACCCTACACTTTGCATCAAATACTTGCGCACCAACATCTTGGGGAAAAACACAGATACCTGACGTAGAGGTTGAGAAGGATAATGCAACGTTAATGGAAGCTGGTTATGGGGAAGATGAAAATATTGGTGCATTCTTAAGCGAACAATTTTATGAAGAGTTCAATCATTATGTTCCTAACGATGAAAATGTGGCTCTGCAACAACCATGCGAGGTGTTTCAATATCCTAATCAAATTTGTTAGCATGTAGTGGATGTAAACATCACTCGAGCATTTCAAACCACAAAAAATCTCACATCAACGCAAAAGAGAACTCCTAAGCGCATACAAGTGGACAAGGGTGAATTGACTTCCATTGAAGGTAAGGTGTCTAAACTCACTATCCTTCGTCATTGTTTTCAAATAATGAGACAATATTTTGATAAAAAAATCTAAAGCCGGTAAATGTCAATTGTTTTTAGCTTTGATTAAATCTAGGAGTATGGCAATCATTAGAATAAATTTAGGCATAAGGCCATTGAAGAATATCAAATCAAGTATTGACATTGTGAAATATCTTGCTGCTGCATTCACATTGATTGGTAAAAAACCTCGCTCATAGGACTGTAATGTGGCTTGCCCTTTCTTCAATTAAACAATTGTAAGTAGATCCACAAGACAACATCATTTACTTAAATGCACATAACAATGTGTTCCTTTACATCCAAAGACACTTAAACAATATTCAGTAAGAAGAGACAGCCTTGATGTAGAGGAACAAATGGAAACATTATGGGAATTTAGCGGTAGGTTTCCACGTAAAGACATGAAGTTAGTTGAAGCAATGAAGGGGCTAGTCCACACATTTTGGCACAATAACACTAGGCCTTCTTCTAACACAAAGTATGTGTTAAAAAACTGTAGGGTTTCTATGAATAATGAACCGCATGTTAAACATCATCTTCACATGACACAAACTCAATTGTTCGAGATGTTTAAAATTCCCCACGTAGAGCTAAGGCTCGGGAAAATATCTTTTGAAAAATGCAAGCCTTGGTATGTTAAAATCAATACAATTCAAAACACTTGTTGTTGTAGGTACCACATAGAGTTTGATATATTATCATACATTTACACATATATGTTGTTTGTTGCATCCTAACCATGTGCAAGAATGTTGAAGTACGGTACCGCCAATGTCATCTAGATATTTCATTCATACCATAATGTGTCTAAGGCAAGATGAGAAGACATATTAATTAAAACAATGTGTAGAGGGTTCTTGCAAGAAATGTGGTGGGCTATCATTCTGGTTTGATTGCATCCATGAGAGCGAAGATCAAACATTCAGGAATACAATTGTCTAGAAGTAGAACTATCAATATGAGACATATCAGCTACATGATGGGAAAGAAAGCACGAAGATTAAATTGGTGACTTCATAGGTGACAATGTACACGAATAATACTCATTTAAATGACTATATTGTTTATTTTGTTTTATAACATTGTTTATTAACATAAATTAATATTCATGTAAATATTTTTATGTCATTTTATAACATTATTTATTTTATTTCCCACCATGTGCAAGTGTGTGAATTTATTTCATAGTTCCATGGAAAGATCTAATAGTACATGTAACATGTCGATATCGCACTGTGGAAATATGAGCAATTCAAAATATGTCGAGACACCTTCCCTCTTGGAACAACACTATTAGTGGTTTACTTTGCATAAAATTACACCCTACAGCCACAAAATGAAATAAAAAGTCAGTACTATGACTCAGAGTAGGTGAGCATAATGGTCCATATTACTTATCAACATGGGTCAGATATCAATGAAGAGAAATGTCTGATATTGAAAGAAATTCACTTCTACATAAGTGACGACCTGTTGGCAGCCAGCAACAACCTCTTCATCTTATTAAGAAATGAAGAGAGATCAGCTCTCCATGTGATTTATCAATGGAAAATTATGAAAGAGCACCTTCAGAATCATTGATTCTGAAGGTAATCTCAATCAAAATAAAGTGATATAATGATTCTAGAGCTGAAAGAAACTCGCTTATAAACTTGACCTTTAAAACAATTGTTAGGAGTCTCATAAATTTCATGAGTTTATTAAAATCATTAAAAGAAATTTATGTGGTTTAGGAGTTTGAAATAATGGGTCGAGAAGAAATTAATAAAATACATTTTGTGTTAAGTAGGGTATTATTAGTCCTAAGACTAGGAGTAACTTTCAAAGTTAATATCATATGTAATACCATACTATGAACTTTGTAAATATGAATAACTGTTGTTTACATAGGGAAGTTTTACTTATGTTTTATCATTCAAATATCCTATATAACGTTAGATATGTGTCGATAGGATGTTTGAAGGGTTTAAACTTAGTTCTGTACATACATAGCATAGATATTAATCTAGTTATTTTATCAAAGCATTGTTAACATTAGAGTACGATTTTATTACCCTTCATACCACGACGTAGCATGATTAAAAAAGAGATGACTGTTAGGATTAGCTGGCCATGCAGTAAGCCAATTGTCAAGTTGATAAACGATTATTCATTTGGATTAATGAGCTTGTATGAAAATGTGGCTTACACCTCTTAATAGATCAACAGTTGTATGCATATGGAAATATCATGTTGACAGTGTTAAATACTGACGGTCATTTCAATTTACGTCGTTGTACCTATTAATTATGAACCTCTGTCAATCATCAATGGTTGTAATGATGATTCTATGAGGCTTCGTATCGCTGAGTCGCCAAGTTAAGTGGTGATCACTAATAGACATGGTTAAACGTAGGTAAACTGGCATAGGTCATAGTATAGTGTAATATTTATCACTGCTTGAATTCCGCTAAGATGGCGGGTTCAGAGATTAGATTTCCGGTCAGATTTGAAGTATGTGAAGATTATCTATCATGTCGTGCGTATGGATACCTATTCCCTCTGTTTTCACTTCCCCATTCATTTCGTGACGAAGCCCAGAAAGTGCTGGAGAAACCATGTCTCCTCTGAATCGTTTTGAGATTTCAGGGTGTGAACTGATTGTAGGTAACCAGGAAGCTGCCAAGAGATTTGAGAAAATGGGATGGGAACATTTATTTCGAAGCTTTGATGGTCACCATGTGGAAATTACTAAAATGTTCGCTATGAGTTTTGAAGATGACAGGGTGCGAATTGGGGGTTTCAAATTCGTTATCAACGAAGATAAAATTGCTGAAGCCACAAAACTTCCACGGGTTGGGGAATGTTGGTTTAAAGGCACGATGGTCAACAAGAAGAAGTGTCTGGCTTTATTATTGCCATTACCAGACAAAACGAAGCTGAGGATAGGCGTGCCTGTAAAATTCCTAAAGCCCGAATGGAGAGTTTACTATGAAATTTTAGTAAGGTACGTGACATGCTGTGGACGCTATTCCCATTTGCACTTGTATCATTTACGGTTGCTGTTAGCAGTTAAGGGTTGTAAACTTAATTTGCCCTTCTATATTTGGCAAAGTCTTAAGAAAATGTCACAATCTGTTAGGAATTTTAATGACCCTGACAGTAGTGTGTGTCATCATGGGTTGATTAAAATTCTACTGCAATTCCAATTATCTGCTAAAGGCGTGTCATGGGATAAATTTCTAGTTGACTGTAAATTGGCGCCAACACAGTACTGGCCTAATCCATCTCCACGAATTCGTAGAAGACGAAAGGCCATAAATCCTAAGGTTAATAGCTCAGAGTTTAAGGAGCCAGAGGTCGTAAATATGCCCATAGATAATGAAATTAATGAAAATGCTGATAGGGTTTCAGTTCCTTGCAATTCTAGGGAAATGTTGGATCAACCCGAACCTGGTAAAAATGATGACAACCCTGTAAAACTAAAAGAAGGATTAGCCGAAGATGAAATTGATAAACCTAATGAATGTGATAAAGAGTCTATGCATAAGCTGAACCATTTGGCTCAGGTTTGTTGTGACAAGTAAGGGTTGAACTATGAAAACTTATCGTTTTCACGTAGAGTTACTAGAAGCATGCATAATCTTCATTCAACTCCAGGATATAGGTCCGATCAACAAACTTCCAAATCTACAGCTACTGAACCGACAGTCGTGAATATTGAGGATGATATTCCGATGCTTGTCCCTAACATAATGGATGTAGGGAATTCTGCTACTGCGCAGGGAAGTGATGTGCAATCAGGTGAGGTTGAGGGCAATCAACCAGAATTAAACGTTAACATTGTTGATCTTGAACCATTGCACAATCAGCATTATGACAGTTTTCGTTCTCCTCGTGTAACTAAAGAGGACGAAACTCTGCAACAGGTGTTAGGTAATGTATATCAAGATAAAATCATAGAATTTAAAGGGAAGCTTAAACAGTGTCTGTCCAGCACAGCCTTATTGGAGGAAGAAAACAAAACTTTCAGGAAAGAATTGCTAGAATGGATTGATAGATGGAAGAAGGCGAACATGAAGAAAAATCAACACAAGAAATCTAAGAAATCAATACTAAACACAAATCAGCTGCTACTGGAGCGAATTGAAAAACAAAATGTTAAAATTATCATGCTGAAGGCTAAACTGGCCGAAGCTAGAAGAGTAGTTGCTCTTCATAATGAGGCTTAATAGTTTTTCTTTTCTCTTATGTCACAGCATAACAGGTAATGGTTACTTTGATTTTGCATGCCTGTAAAATCGGAGATTTAACAGGCATGCATTTATAAT
>LPNX010129810.1:122858-166226 GCA_001517045.1 Pseudotsuga menziesii | reverse complement strand
TGAAAATTAAAAGATCAAAAATGAAATTGCAATAAAAGCATAACTTTTGACTGAAGAATAGGAGGTCTCAGTAATGAGCCGGCCTAATCATGATCATCAGTGTTATCTGGAATAACTTCATTTCTGATCACCAGGGTGATGGCTTTTGATTTAAAAATTAAAGGAAAAGAGGTCTCATCATGAGCCGGCTTGCTTATTTCAGACAACTCTCGTGAATGATACTATCACATTGGGATACCAAACCCAGATAGTAGTCTTTAGGCAGAATTATTGTTTTAAAAAGAAAAGCAAAAGCAAGAAGAAAGAAAATGATTATGCTATGGAACAGATTCTAGAAAGTTTTCAATGAAAAAAGTACTCTATGCTGATGGTACAGGTCATCTTTACTAAGAAGTACTTGCCTTGGCTAAGATATTTGTAAGTTTATCCCTAATCAAATTTCTGTTTTAAAAGATGGAATATTTCTGAGTTATATTTATGAATATGAGAAAATGGTTTAATATGGATAAAGGATTTTTTATTACTTTCAATAGGTTTTGAGATTTCATTTTGATCATCTTGTTTAAGCAGAGATAACTGGTTCACCCAGGTCGTCGCCAATTGTTGGCAGCCAGCAACAACCTCTTCATCTTATTAAGAAATGAAGAGAGATCAGCTCTCCATGTGATTTATCAATGGAAAATTATGAAAGAGCACCTTCAGAATCATTGATTCTGAAGGTACTCTCAATCAAAATAAAGTGATATAATGATTCTAGAGCTGAAAGAAACTTGCTTATAAACTTGACCTTTAAAACAATTGTTAGCAGTCTCATAAATTTCATGAGTTTATTAAAATCATTAAAAGAAATTTATGTGGTTTAGGAGTTTGAAATAATGGGTCGAGAAGAAATTAATAAAATACATTTTGAGTTAAGTAGGGTATTATTAGTCCTAAGACTAGGAGTAACTTTCAAAGTTAATATCATATGTAATACCATACTACGAACTTTGTAAATATGAATAAATGTTGTTTACATAGGGAAGTTTTACTTATGTTTTATCATTCAAATATCCTATATAATGTTAGATATGTGTCGATAGGATGTTTGAAGGGTTTAAACTTAGTTTTGTACATACATAGCATAGATATTAATCTAGTTATTTTATCAAAGCATTGTTAACATTAGAGTACGATTTTATTACCCTGCATACCACGACGTAGCATGATTAAAAAAGAGATGACTGTTAGGATTAGCTGGCCATGCAATAAGCCAATTGTCAAGTTGATAAACGATTATTCATTTGGATTAATGAGCTTGTATGAAAACGTGGCTTACACCTCTTAATAGATCAACAGTTGTATGCATATGGAAATATCGTGTTGACAGTGTTAAATACTGACGGTCATTTCAATTTACGTCATTGTACCTATTAATTATGAACCTTTGTCAATCATCAATGGTTGTAATGATGATTCTATCAGGCTTCGTATCGCTGAGTCGCCAAGTTAAGTGGCGATCACTAACAGACATTGTTAAACGTAGGTAAACTGGCATAGGTCATGGTATAGTGTAATATTTATCACTGCTTGAATTCCGCTAAGATGGCGGGTTCAGAGATTAGATTTTCGGTCAGATTTGAAGTATGTGAAGATTATCTATCATGTCGTGCGTATGGATACCTATTCCCTCTGTTTTCACTTCCCCATTCATTTCGCGACGAAGCCCAAAAAGTGCTGGAGAAACCATGTCTCCTCTGAATCGTTTTGAGATTTTAAGGTGTGAACTGATTGAAGCTAACCAGGAAGCTTCCAAGAGATTTGAGAAAATGGGATGGGCACATTTATTTCGAAGCTTTGATGGTCACCATGTGGAAATTACTAAAATGTTCGCTATGAGTTTTGAAGATGACATGGTGCGAATTGGGGGTTTCGAATTCGTTATCAACGAAGATAAAATTGCTGAAGCCACAAAACTTCCACAGGTTGGGGAATGTTGGTTTAAAGGCACGATGGTCAACAAGAAGAAGTGTCTGGCTTTATTATTGCCATTACCAGACAAAACGAAGCTGAGGATAGGCGTGCCTGTAAAATTCCTAAAGCCCGAATGGAGAGTTTACTATGAAATTTTAGTAAGGTACGTGACATGCTGTGGACGCTATTCCCATTTGCACTTGTATCATTTATGGTTGCTGTTAGCAGTTAAGGGTTGTAAACTTAATTTACCCTTCTATCTTTGGCAAAGTCTTAAGAAAATGTCACAATCTGTTAGGAATTTTAATAACCCTGACAGTAGTCTGTGTCATCATGGGTTGATTAAAATTCTACTGCAATTCCAATTATCTGCTAAAGGCGTGTCATGGGATAAATTTCTAGTTGACTGTAAATTGGGGCCAACACAGTACTGGCCTAATCCATCTCCACGAATTCGTAGAAGACGAAAGGCCATAAATCCTGAGGTTAATAGCTCAGAGGTTAAGGAGCCAGAGGTCGTAAATATGCCCATATATAATGAAATTAATGAAAATGCTGATAGGGTTTCAGTTCCTTGCGATTCTAGGGAAATGTTGGATAAACCCGAACCTGGTAAAAATGATGACAACCCTGTAAAAATAAAAGAAGGATTAGCCGAAGATGAAATTGATAAACCTACTGAATGTGATAAAGAGTCTATGCATAAGCTGAACCATTTGGCTCAGGTTTGTTGTGACAAGGAAGGGTTGAACTATGAAAACTTATCGTTTTCACGTAGAGTTACTAGAAGCATGCATAATCTTCATTCAACTCCAGGATATAGGTCCGATCAACAGACTTCCAAATCTACAGCTACTGAACCGACAGTCGTGAATATTGAGGATGATATTTCGATGCCTGTCCCTAACATAATGGATGTAGGGAATTCTGCTACTGCGCAGGGAAGTGATGTGCAATCAGGTGAGGTTGAGGGTAATCAACCAAAATTAAACGTTAACACTGTTGATCTTGAACAATTGCACAATCAGCATTATGACAGTCCTCGTTCTCCTCGTGTAACTAAAGAGGACGAAACTCTGCAACAGGTGTTAGGTAATGTATATCAAGATAAAATCACAGAATTTAAAGGGAAGCTTAAACAGTGTCTGTCCAGCACAGCCTTATTGGAGGAAGAAAACAAAACTTTTAGGAAAGAATTTCTAGAATGGATTGATAGATGGAAGAAGGCGAACACGAAGAAAAATCAACACAATAAATCCAAGAAATCAATACTAAACACAAATCAGTTGCTACTAGAGCGAATTGAAAAAGAGAATGTTAAAATTATCAGGCTGAAGGCTAAACTGGCCGAAGCTAGAAGAGTAGTCGCTCTTCATAATGAGGCTTAATAGTTTTTCTTTTCTCTTATGTCACAGCATAACAGGTAATGGTTAATTTGATTTTGCATGCCTGTAAAATCGGAGATTTAACAGGCATGCATTTATAATTTTTTTAAATATTTCTGTTAGTTGTGTTAAACTCATTTTAATATGATGCGTTGATTGAATTTAATGCAGGAAGTCTCATCATCGCCTTTTTCCAGAAATACAGGACGTGGTTATACGATGGCATGGGGATATGGTTGATTTGTTACCAGGTGGAATTTTATCAATGGTCAAGAACTTTCTATGATACCTCGACTCTGGCCAGTCGATTTCTATTTCTAGTAATAGGTGTAATTAGACGCCCTTTTGGTTAGTAGTTCCTATAATGTAGCAAGCAGGTTTTATTGCAAAAAAACCAACTCTTAGTAGTATATAAGTTATGAGTTTTGATGAACTCGAGGGGATGGAGTGGTGAAGAAAACTCACGTGAAATATATTTTGTTACTAGTACTACATCATACTCGAAGCTGAAGCTTTATATGAATAATACTGGACATCTGCAAATGATACTATGACTGGTATTTCATTTTGGATTTATATATATATATACATATATTTCAGTTTGTTGTCTTCTGTTTATAAATGAACTCTGTGTGCTGTGACACATTGATGTTTAAATATTTTTCTCACTTTATCATCTCAAGTTAGTTGTTGAATAAATATTTCATTATGGTTTTGTTTATTAGTGTGTTCACTATAAACATTAGTTTTAATGATATACTTTTCTGTTTATTTCAAATTTCATTTGTATGTTAACGGTGAATTTTAAATAAGCACTATTTCAAATTCAAATGACTGTCTTGACAGGTAATTATTAATCAGTTTTGGAAGTTGAAATTGACTATGTGTTTATAGGGTAAATTTCATTTCTATTATTACATAGCAGAGTAACTTTATTTATGATTTAAATATGTTTGTTTAGATCATATTTCAGTTTTTCTATTATTGATTAATAATTAATATAGTTTCAAATTTGCTCTCAGCTGAGATAGGGTTAAATAGGATAGATAGATCAATTAGTTTTGAATTTTACTTTATTATTTTTAATTAGCACTGTTAAATAATTTTGCATACTATACATAAGTTTTCATATTTAGAAAACTTCCCAAAAATCGAAGTCTTTCCTTAAGAAAGCAACCTTAGGATATTTTAGGTAACTAGGTAGGATAAATATTAGAATAGGTTAGATTTTGCTGGTTTTAAGTTCTCCTTAAGAGACAAACTAGCTGGTAGCAGTACCATAACCTGCGAGGTTTTGTTAATCCAAACACACCGGACGCTGCTCTAAGATGATTGTGTGGACTAAACCTCCTTATTGGCTCTGATTCATAAAATCAGGCCAACACGACCATACCCATGACATCCATTACATGCAACATTGTTTCAAATTATTTTATGATCATGTGATAGCTTTTGATATACTGTTTTGTCATCATTTGATTTGGTGATGGTTGTCCTGGTCCATTCAAGAATGCACGTGTATTTTAATGGTTTTTTTTTGTTGCACATAAAATACAAGGTTCTACATATATGGAACTACTTCAAAATTTATCATGGAAAAGGAGATCACGATGGCATTGGTGCATGCACAAAAAATAACCTTGGAAGGGAAGAGATGAAGTTTGCAAGTGCTCTCAAGTTTGAGACACTACATATATAGTGAAATAGTGTGCATCTGTGATGGGAGAACAAGCAACAAGGAAAATCCTAGTGCAGAGAATATTCTAGGAGGTGACAAATGTGAACTAATCCAACACACATCGGGTGAACACAGTGCATGGAATGAGATAGTTTCATTCAATTAGAAGCTCACACAACTCGACCCTACAAATATGGGCAATATTGAAGTCTTTCTTTTGTGGTTCTTGTAGCATCGATGAATGGGATGATTGTGAGTATGAAGATATGGTTGATAATGGGATCGAGTGACACATGGCACCTATTTGAAGCGAGATAATGAAACAGACCGAGTGGAAGATGATCAGACATATGTTTCTATAAACTATGATCACATATTGGATCTCATACAAGAAGGTACAAAAAAGCAAATTTGTAGTCCCTAAATCACTACAAGCCTTCACATATATATATATTTTTTATGTTACATGCAAGACCTTTTTTAATAAATGTATTGTTCACTTGCCCTATTTCCTTTCATGGATCATATATATGTAGTGGTTTCCCCCCAAAAAATGAATGGGGTTCTGAATATTGGTTAGCTCGTTGCTTCAAGGGGAAACAAACTATTCTCAAACCTGTTACAGATGATGAAAATATTGAATTCCCAACTGGTTCTATGGTTATAAAAGGGGAGTACTTGACACTAGCAACATGACAGAAAAGAAAGGGTGGGTATGTATATGAGTATTAAAGACCAAGAGCTATTGTATACCACTTCACCAAGTTGGTAGTTGGTATAAACATCAAGTCGCACACACTTTCGAACAAAAATAGGTCACATGTACAATAATTTCTACCTCATTTAGAGCATGAGAGATTGATGGACATCGTCGGCAATAGAGATGATCTAGATGGCCTACTCGAGCGAGCGCATTATCAGGTGTTACTAGATTTTCTAGTGCATTATTTAAACTTTAAAGTGTGTGCTGAGGAAGAATTTCAATACCAATCACCTATTAAATTTCATTATTAACCTATGATTGACGAATACCATTCAGAGACATCCTACTCTTCATAGTATACTGGATAGTATAAACACGATCCTACACCCTCATGTGAGTTATCTATAAATAATTTTTGCATAATTTCATTGGGTTCTATTTATTTTCTTATGAGAGTACTAATGTTTAGCCTTTTATGTGCCTAGGATACAAACACGATCTATGGCACATTGGAGATGCCAAGAACTAACATTGCCTTTAGACACCACCAAATAGAATTCAAAAAATAACATGCTCTAGAGTTGTTACAATTTACTCTTAATGAATATTTTTATATTAATGTGCATTAAATTATGTTTGTGGTTCTACTCTTGGAACTCTTGCATTGGTGGGTCAACTCTACAAAAACCTCTACCGTGGGACTATTGGTAGTGTTCCCATATTGGCCTTGCCCATACAAATATGTAGGAGCCAACAACATGCAATTATGCTGATCCGTTTGGTTTTTCATTCCATGACCGAAAGTCACCAAGTGTCCCTCAACCACATTTTGAGCAACTTTCAACTGGACATAAATCAACAACCAGAGGTCGGATTGATGAACCTAGACTCCATTGGTGTCCTGTCATGCGAATACATCTAGGGGGGCCTCTCTATCCTATTGTTATTTCCTGATGACTACATTTTGCATTGATTTCATATACTAGGGTTTTGCTCAGTTTCCTTGAATGCAACTCTTGCATTGGTGGGTCAACTCTGCAAAAAAATTCCACCATGGGACTATTGGTAGTGTTTCCATATCAGCCTTGTTCATACACACTTGGAAGAGCCAACAACATGCAATTATGATGATCTATTTGTTTTTTCTCTCCAGTACCGAAAGTCACCAAGTGTCCGTGAACCACATTTTGAGGTGACTTTCAATTGGACATAAATTGACAACCGGAGGTCGGATCAATGAACTATTGACCCCGTTAATATCCTCGCATATGGATACATCTAGGGGGGGCTCTACATCCTGTTTTCATTTCCTCATAAATACATTGTGCATTGATTTCATATACTATGGTTTTGCTCAGTTTCCTTGAATGCAACTCTTACATTGGTGGGTCAAATCTACAAAAAATCCACCATGGGACTATTAGTAGTGTTCTCATATCGCGATTTCCCATACATGCCTATAGGATTCAATGGCATGTAATTATGCTGATCTGTTTGGTTTTTCGCTCCAATACCCAAAGTTACCTAGTGTCCTTGAACCACATTTTGAGGCGACTTTCAATTGGACATAAATCGACAACTAGACATCGGATCGATGAACCATCGACTCCGTTGGTCTCCTAGAATGTGAATAAATCTATGGGGGCCTCTCTAGCCTATTTTCATTTCCCAGTGACTACATTGTGAATTGATTTCATATACTAGGGTTTTTCTCAGTCTCCTTGAATGCAACTCTTGCACTGGTAGGTCAACTCTGCAAAAAAATCCACTGTGGGAATATTGGTAGTGTTCCAATATCATCCTTTTCCATACACACCTATAGGAGACAATCTCATGCAACTATGCTGATCCATTTTTTTTTTTGCTCCAGGACCCAAAGTCACCAAGTGTCTGTGAACCACATTTTGAGGCAACTTTCAACTAGACATAAATCAACAACTAGAGGTCAAATCAGTGAACTGTCAACTCCGTTGGTCTCCTGGAATACGAATACATCTAGGGGGGCTCTGCATCCTGTTTGTATCTCTTGATGACTACATTGTGCATTTGTTTCATATACTAGGTTTTTGGTCATCTTCCTTGAATGCAACTCTTGCATTAGTGGGTCAACTCTATAAAATACTCCACCATGGGACTATTGGTAGTGTTCCCATATCGGCCTCTACCATACAAACTTGAAGGAGCCAACAACATGCAATTATGCTGATCCATATGGTATTTCGCTCTAGCACCAAAAGTCACCAATTGTCCCTCAACCACATTTGAGCCAACTTTCAACTGGACATAAATCGACAATCAGAGGTCGGATCGATGAACCATTGAATCCGTTAGTCTCTTGTCATAAGAGTACATCTACGGGGCCCTCTCCAGGATTTTTTGATTTGTCGGTGACTACATTGTGCATTGATTTCATATGCTAGGGTTTTTCTCAATGACACACGTATTATTGGATGTATTACCCTAAGTTTCTTGGGAGAAGCTCTTGGACACTAAATTTTTTTCTTCTTCTTCTTCATATTGTTGTTTTTCTAACATGGATATGGCTATGGTGTCGTGCTTATATTTTAAGGTTATGTCTAGACTTGGATGGTATGTGGACATTGGAGCTTTAAGACATGCGACACATGATAGGTCATTATTAAACATCTTTCAAGAGAAAGGGGAAGGTATGAGTGTGGATGTTAGTTATGATGCTACTTATCATGGGCGAGTGATGTTCTATTTGTTCCTTGTTTGAATAAGAATGTTTTGAGAGAATTCCTTATGTGATATATGTATAGTATAAAGTTCCATTTGAAGGAAAATAGTGCACCATCAACAATTGTAGTTTATTGAGAGAGGGTGGTCTTTATAGGTTTCTTGTTGATCAAGTGGCACTTGTAGATTCCATTAAATTTCTTAGGTAGAGGGAATTTACCTTGATGATACTCTTTCTTGAAAATTCTCTTAGAAAGAGAGAATTGACCTAGCTCATGTTAGTGTGTCAATGGTCAAAGTTTTTAAGGTGTGTGAGAGAGGTTATTATGTTAAAAATTTGATGATAGACCTACATGGGTTGTTGATTGAACCATTATCTTGGTATTTCATAGATACAATTCATTTGTCTTGGTCTTATATGGAGATGTGATTATCTTTGTTGGATGTTGTGAACAAGTTATGATGTGGTGTCTAATGATTTATCCCATGGTGTTGACTTAAGGGATGATGGATTTTGAAAAGCTATTGATGATGCAAAGTTATGTTCCTTCATATTCGCAGGTGATAAACATTCTTGTTCGAGATGTTGTGATCTAACTAGATGGTAGGTCTAGTGGATTTGAAATGGGATCTTACTTGTATTGGTAAAAACACTTTCTTTATAGGAGGGAGTATTATCTTTCTAAGTTACTACAAAATCCCTTACATTGTGTTTAGGATGTTGTATGAGACTTTGGGTACATGGTGTATGATTAGCCCTTGGATGGTATGTGACATATATACATATTAGAGGTGGCTTACTTAATTGTTACTTGATCTTAGTTAGATGAGTCATACATTCTTCCTTGGAGTATTGGAAATCTTCAAATAGTTAGTAGGATATGTCATCATAAGGTCTATAATCGCATAATATCAAATAGGTGAACCACACATTAAGTATCATTTTAATTAAACACATACTTAATGAAATACATAGTTAAACATATCTGAAAGGCATATAATAAATATCATGTTACCATATCAAGTCAACCATATATATAAATTTGAACCTTGCTTTATATTATATGTTCATATAGTGTTTTAAAAAATGGCATGCCATGAACATAATACAAAAGAGTGGATCATAATGTACATCTGTGTGTATACAAACAAAATGGTACATGTATTATCTCCCCTATAAATAAATTCGATTTACCCCCCCTATACATGAATTGTATATATCCTCCCTTTCACTACCACTGTTAGTGGCTTTTGAGAAGTCTGTCTTTCTTTTTCGGTTGCTCGGTGGTGTTCCCCAATGCCAAACAAGAGGAACAAATATCATTTCTGGAGAATCCCCACCAACCAAAATTTGTAAGTTAGTTTACCAACCTATAGAAATTCTATGTACATTTGTTCAAATTCCAAACCAATATAACATTTTTACTTAATGTGTGTGTATAAGTGATGGTGGGTCGGTGTGTAACTGCATGTACCATTGGTGCCTCACTAGAAATGACCATGATTGGCTGCTATTCAATAACCACTCACTCACTATCAAGCTGCATAAAATAATATATATGTCAATGTCAAAAAATCAATGGGTGCATCAATAAGATACTTACATGTACAAAACAAACTATACTACGTGGAGGGACAATGACATTTTCAAAGAAAGCAAGACATACATGTACTTGGGGAAGGGGGGAGAGGTGGGTGAGAAATGACCCCGATTGGGTGCTCTTCAAGCACCAATCTGTCACTATCAAGCTGCATAAAATAATATATATGTCAATGTCAGCAAATCAATGGGTGCACCAATAAGATACTTGCATGTAAAAAAACTATACTACATGAAGGGACAATAAATTTTTTAGAGAAAACGAGACATACTTGTTCATTGGGTGGGGAGATATGTGTGAGAAACGACCTCGATTGGGTGCTCTTCAAGCACCACTCGCTCACTATCAAGATGCATAAAATAATATATATGTCAAGGTCAGCAAATCAATGGGTGCACCAAAAAGATACTTGCCTGTACAAATAAAATGATACTTCATGGAGGGACAATGACTTTTTCAAAGAAAGTGAGACATACATGTACCAGGGGGAAAGGAGACGTGGGTGGGAAATGACCCTCATTGGGTTCTATTCAAGCACCACTCGCTCACTATCAAGGGGCATAAGATAATATATATGTCAATGCCAACAAATCAATGGGTGCACCAAAAAGATACTTGCATGTACAAAAAAAAATATACTACATGGAGGGACAATGTTACGTGGGGGGCGTGAATACGTGTGTAACCAATAGGTGAAACAACTAACACCGGGATAAAAGTATTGGCATATGCATTAGTGAGCAATGTTGGTCGGTGGGAAACCTTATCCTACATATGTTTCCACGTAAAAAAAACATAAAGATACAATTCGACAATGTCAAATAATTAAAAAAGTACATGTTGAATCATTAAAATCATAAATAAAATGATACCTGTACTTGCAAATCTTTTTCTATCTCGGAGGGAAATGTCTCAGATGCTACATACTCATCGTTCCCACCCTGCATAAAATATATTGTATCGATATTAAGATGTATTAAATGTGCCAATCCCTACTATAAATATGTAAATCATGATGATAAATCAAAAAATCATTAGAGGAAATTTTAGGTCTAAAATGGGCCTCCTAAGGAAGATAATAAATTAATATCTAAAATAATAAAATAATATTTATTATTTTTGAAGGAAGAAAGAAAAAAAATACTTTTTTGTTCATATTTTAAACATATCTCCTTGTGTTTTTACTCAAATTTCGACTCAGAGGGCTCGTTGGATGCAGAATTTAATTCCACATCCAACGCGTACCTGCACTGCATACTTTTGATGGACCTCACTACCCCAAAACCAAGAAATACCTTAAAAATGTGATGATGACATCATCATCACATTTTTTCAGGTATTTCTTGGTTTTGGGGTAGTGGGGTGCATCAAAATTATGTAGTGTGAGTACTTGTTGGATGTGGAATTAAATTCCGCATCCAATGAGCCCTCCCGGTTGAATATTGAGTAAAAACACAAGGATATATTTTGAAAATACGAACTAAAATAGTTATTTTGATGACAAATATGTCAATTCAACTGTTATGGTTGACTCATTTTATTGAAATTCTATTGGTTCTTGAATTCCAACCCATGAGAATTTATTGTTTGCTCGTTTTCTTATAAGGCACATTTTAGACCGCAAATTTCCTCTAATGAATGTTCTTACAAGTAATGGTGAAAAACCAAAATGATATGCATCATTGACCTCTGCATCCATGTCATGAGTGTCAACCAGAGGACTATGGAATTCTGGGGTCTCATTGGACACCAGCTGTAAATGTTTTCACGTAAATTGTCAGATACTTAAAATAGAAATAATTTATGACACAATTGAACGGTATGATATACAAAATAATAAAGTATGTCAAGAACGAGTTTGACTTACATATTGGAGTAACCCATCACTATGAAACTCTTAAGAAGGCCCATAGCATATGTTTCGACCTGTTTTGCAAGGATAAAGCATGACTTGATGCTCTGACCCCTTTGCATGTCCACTTTGATCTCTAGATCTAGTACGGTTGGGAGACCTAACCAGATCCTCTATGTTAGCCCCAGATGTGCCAACCCCTTGCCCTACATTTCCCTCGTCAACAGCCCCATGTCGAAGTAATGTATCTGCAAAATTGAATAATGCCTCCTAGGTGTCATCAATCATAAGACATGCAAGAGGATATAAACGAGAAGGGTTTGGTGTGCACATATTTCATCGCACACGGTTTGTATCATTCCTCGCCCCTTGCCTATCTTGGGGCATCCCATGTCCTACCACTTGGAGATCTAAAATATCAAATTAGTTTACATGTTTACCCAATAAATATTCGGCATACAAGTTCCTGAGGAAATAGAATGAGATGTCTCTATTCCCATGAGGGTCTTCATCGAAGACCATGTACCAATGATCCATCTAGTTGGCTTTAATATGTGGTTCCATGCACCAGTCTATAGAAATGTGTGGTTGACTAGTGGAAGGAACCAATCCACTCCTAGGGTCCCTGAATAGTGAAAATAGTTGGTCTTTTGTTATCTTTAATTTCTTTACATCTTTGTAGCTCAGCCGAGTGGAATAGTATTTCCTTTGGGATTCCCTATAGTATTTAATGTTGTACAATGCTCCGTTTAGATTGGAAATTGTATTTGTAATGTTATCTAGGGACTCTCCCAATGACCGTCTTATGTGGTCCCCCCCTCTAAAAAGTGAACTAAGGTGTCTCAAGGAACCAAAATGAGCAAAAATTTCATAATTCCTATTGTGTTCCATTAGAGGAATTTTGAGGTCTAAAATGGGCCTCCTAAGGAAAATAATAAAATAATAAAATAATATTTATTAATTTTGGAGGAAAAAAGAAAAAAACTACTTTTTGTGTTCGTATTTTTTACATATCTCCCTATGTTTTTAATCAAATTTAGATCGGGAGAGCTTGTTGGATGTGGAATTTGATTCTGCATCCAAGACGTACCCATAATGTATAGTTTTGACGGACACTGCTACCCCAAAAACAAAAAATACCTAAAAAACCATGATGATGATGTCATTGTCACGTTTTTTCAGGTATTTCTTATTTTTCGAGTATGAGGGTCCATTAAAAGTATCTAGTGTGGGTACTCGTTTGATGTGGAATCAAATTCCACATCCAACGAGCTCTCCTGATCGAAATTTGAGTAAAAACACAAGGATATATGTCGAAAATACAAACAAAAAAAGTAGTTTTTTTTTATGACAAATATGTCAATTCAACCATTATAGTTGACTCATTTTATTGCAATTCTATTAGTTCTTGAATTCCAACTCACAAGAACTTATTATTGGCCCATTTTCTTATAAGGCCCATTTTAGACCCCAAATTTCCTCTAATTCTCCTCCACTCATTCGGTGTTTGGATTTGGGTTTCGGTTTGGGTTATTGGTGGTTTGGTTTTGGACATTTTCTTCAAGATTTGTGTTGTATGTTAATATAAAAACAACTAATTTTAAAATTAATTAATATTTCATTCTTTCTTTTAATTAAAAATTTATTAATTTAAAATAAAAAGTCAAAACATTCTTTCCTAGTATAAAAAAAGCAATTCTTTCCTAATCCTAAACAAAAAAAAGAATGCAATTCTTACCTTCCAATGCATCCAAATCGTATGCCCTGAGTCGTATGCACTCAAAATCGATCTCCTACCTCCAAATTGTATTCCCTCCAAATCACCCTCCCGATATTTCCTGTTTCCATTCTGTACGGCCTGCAATGCAAAATGAACAAATAGAGGCTACGGGCATGTGTTTTTTTTTTTTTAACATATCCCATGTGCGATATATATCACACCTGCGATATATTGCAAGTGCGATATATCGCCGCTGCAATTTGCAACTCATCAAAATGCAAGTGTGATATATCACACTTTGGATTTGTAACTCATCAAATTGCAAGTACGATATATCGTACCTGGGATATAGCCTAGCTTCGGTTTTAGACAAGGTTTCCCTGAACCAAACCATCCATAACGCATACGCGTGATGGATTTTGTTTTCTGACTTGCATTTTAGATTTTTATAATGGCACTAAAAAATGGAACCATCGTCGTGCATGCCCCATATATATATATATATATATATATATACTTGAGAGGGAAATCTCTGCTCACAACTGCCGAGTAAATAAAGGTTCTGTAATTCTTATAATGAAGTTAGAAAACTAGTGATTGTTATTAAAGAAACCTTCTCAAATTTTGTTGAGTATTAAAACCCTAGCTATATCTTTAGTTTAAGTATTTCGGTTAAAGAGGAATATTTTTTTTAACTCTAGTTCTAAGTTCTCTTGAACTTGGAGAGAAGTGGAAAATAATATTATTCTATATGTGTGAATCGGTTATAAAAATGATCAAAGATATCAAAAGATAGGGTTTCGAGCACTAATTATTAGTTTAACAAATTAAATGAGAAATCTATTAGTAAAAACTAGAAGTAATGAACTTGTGGCGTGCTGAACATGGTTTATCATATTTTATGACTATGATGCATGAACTTAAAGAAAATATGTATAATGATCTTATAAACTATGTATAAACATATAGGTAATTAGAACAGATACATAGTCGTGTAATTATCATTAAACTCTCAGAAGACTAGAACATACTCCATAACAATATACAAAAATGATGATATTTATATTCTGTTCTAATTTGAATAGTTACTAGATTATAACATCCATCAACATTCATAAGGCTTCAAGATACAAATATAGAATTAAAATAACAGATAATAAATAAACAATTTAGAACCTATACAATTTGCAGAAGGGGGACAAACACCCAAAGGAGACTGTTCCACCCAACCGTTTCCTGAAGGAGCCAAGATTACTCGCTTAGGACCCATGAGCCTGTTAATTGAACCACTAGGGCGAAGATGCTTTGTAGCAGCTCACACAGAAAAATTTTGCAACTCAGCATTCAATAGGAAACTTCACTTTATCTATCCCATCATCAAATTCCTTGTGTGTCTGACTTTTCAGTTTGCAACAGTCACAAGTCAGTCACTACAGGGAGTTAGTTATTGCTATAAGAGTCCTAGGAAATAGGGAAAAATGAATGCAGAAAAAGAGAAAAGGAAAAAGAGTTGTGAGTGATCACCACAGGTGAAGGCTCTGTAAGTTGTGACAAATATATAGCTCAAAGGTGCTAGAGAACATCTGGGAGATGTTAGGCTCTGTACATGAACCACCATTGAAGCATATGAGATTTCCAGGTTTTAGAGTAATTGTAACCCACCTAGAACTGAGAAATAAATATTTTTATTTATTGGAGAAAACATTATGTTAAAATTATTGTAAAACTTTTATGACCAAGTTGATCAAGGATGAATGTAATTAGATATTTATTTTATTTAAATAATTAAATGGAGAGACACGTATCCAAATGAGAGTGTTGAAAGAGTCTTGACCCGGTAGGAGGAATGTTTTTAAACCCAAATTTCTGTCAATTTATTGTGCAACTCCTAAAACATCCAATTTCAAAAATTCAAATTTACTTGTTTATTTAAAAGTAAATAACAATAAAAGTATAATATCCACAATTAACTTAAGAGAAACAACTTAATCATCTAAAGATAATGTATCAAATTTATAATAAATAACTTTAAGTAAAATAGTAAATTAAATAGAATAAACATAAACATAAACATAAAAAATAATAGTTATGAATCAAAGATAAATTCAATTATGAAATAGAATATCATTAAACTTTATAATTCAATATTAAATAGACAATTTTTTTTAAAAATATGCCCAATATAATATGTTTTAAAATTAAAATTAAAATAATAATTATAGTAATAATATTTAAATTTAATTGATATTTTCTTTGTTTTATTATTTGTAATTAATAAATGAAGGTTAATTAAGTTTATTTATATTTAAAAATAAAAAAATAAAAAAATAATTTTAATAAAAAATGATATATTATAATAAAATAAAATTAGCATAAATCTATTTTAAATTGGGATGAGGTGTAAATTTTTTTACCATTTGGATCTCTTCTAATACTTATAGATGTGCGTTTAAAATAAATTTATATTATAATTATTTTATATTTTAATTAACTTGATATGTAATTTATATTTTTTATTTTTTATTCAATAATCTTATCGATCTCCCCATACTTATGTCCTAAATATATAAACTATATAAATATATATGTATAAAACATAAAATAAATATATTTTTTTTAACAAAAACTGAAAAAGGATTTTATAAAACAAGCTGTGCACAGCCATTCATTACATCAATGATAAGACAAAGTATTACTACACATCAAAATTACTGCACAGAAGGCTAAACCTAAGATTTTTCAAAATAGCTAGTGGTTCGGGTAGTATATACCCTTATAAACTATTTACATAACAAAAGACAGTAAAACATTTAACCATAAGGAAAAAAAACCAGATTAAAAATTGCCTCTGAAATTCTTAGGCTGCACTACTCATTCTTCCTCCATGGGGTGCGTAGCTGATGTAGTTGCTCCATTCACTCTGCTTCCTTGATTCATAGTGATCAAACGCTCAAGATCTTCCTGAATCCTGTCCACTTTGCTCATCATCTCGCGCAGGTTAATTTCAGTATCATCTATCCGAGCATCGTGGTTGTTGATCTGCAAGGAAGTGTAACTCACTATTTCCCCCATGCTTTTGATTTCCCGCGCTATTTCTTTGTTGTCCATGAATCCAATTGGTGTCATCTCATACAGACGTCGTAGGTTCTTCTTAATATCCATTATTCCTGCATTTTCCCCTGCTTGAGACATTCTTTCAGCTGCAGTAGAGATCTCAATGCAAGCAAATTGACTGTGCAGGGAACGAGCAACGAGGACACAGTCCTGGATCTCAACCGAGAGAACCTTAAGAAAATGACTGAGCAATGTAAGCTCCTGCTGCAACACAGAACCCCCGTGCCTTTCTGAACAAACCAAAGTACCCACGGCACCTTCCTGCCACCCGGCACAAAGACATCCCAAGACAGAACTTCGGCTCAAACCACCTCAAGACGTAAGAGCTATACCAAAGCCAGGGCCTGAAGACCAAGACGCGGAGGGGAAACTACAATGAAAATTGGAGAAGGCTGCGAGAGCAATCCTCTCCTTCACAAAGGAATGAGTGAGAGAGAGAGCTTACCACACGATACCCAGCAGCCTCCCTCTTTCAACACCTGCTACCACATTCAGGAGAATTCGCACAGCTTTAGGAGAACTAGAGCCAAGGTTCGGAGCAGAATAAAAAAGCATGTCGGTGCAAGGAGACGGCATAGAATTATGGACGAGGGGAGCACAAACGTGCGAAGAGGGAGAGCAATTAACCAAGGTCCGGATGATCTCAATGCCTGCAGTGATCGAGATGAAGAGTAGACATGAGAGAGTCCACGCGGCAGAGGGATGGAAACTCGCGAGACAGATCAGTAAATGCTTGGAACCGTCGAGAGGCTGAGAGGAATGGATGCCAGCTGCGATGAAGTGATGTGGGGAGAGCGGTAGAAAGGAGGAAGGGGGAAAAAGGAGTGGGGGATAGAGGAGGGTGCTTAGGGAGATGAGGAAGGAGGGATAAGGGGATAAGGATAAAGAGAGGGGGGTGAAAAAGAGAAAGGAAGGAGAAATAAGGGGGGATTTAAGGCTTCCAAAAAATTTAATGAGGGTTAAGAACTTCATTATGGTAATCCACACATAAAGAGGTAAGGGGGGGGGGGCTTCCAGCACCTCATTTAAGGAATGAATTTGAGGATAGGATGATTTTCATCCTGACTATAATGACCTTGTGGGAGAGTGGCGCCCACATTAGCTAAACTGTCCGCTGCATTGTTATTATGCCGAAGGATGTGAAAAGCTTCATAAGATTTAGGCATGAGAAGCTTAGTTTTTTCAAACGGACGGTGGCATTGACTACTCCAATAGGGTATCCGTTGATCAGTTTGTAGATGACATGCCTGGAATCTCCGAATATCAGAACCTTTCAAAGCTTCTTAGTGCTTAGAAGATGAAGGCCCTGGATAAGAGCAAGCCACTCAACTTCATTGTTGGTTCTGTTACCTAATCCCCATGCAAAAGTTTGTTCTACATATCCTCCGGGATCCAAAAGAATCCCCTGCGCCTCCCACCCCTAAAACATAAAACAAATATTACCTCAAAATACATCTCCAATTTAAAATGATTTATGTTCATAAAATATTCTAATTTCTAAATGCAATAATTGTATTGCCTAACAGTGGACTCCTCAACTACATCGCTCTTGTATTCTAGAATTGCCGAAAATCCCATGAGTCAATATTTTCTAAATTTCGGGCCCTCATCCTTTTATGCATTACTTCTCTCATTTCGGAATTAGGTGCAGTAAGATCCTTGCCCAGGAATCTGTGCTCGTAAGGCTCGTCCAAGCTGTGCTCGAAAGTCTGCCTAAAATTGCTGGAAAGTCTGCTTTGAATTCTGTTCCTTACACTATAAGCAAGTTGTCTAGGAGACTTTTTTACCTCTGATTTTGGCTCTGATTTTGGCTGGTTTTTATCAGTTTTTTTGTCATGAATCTTCAAAACTCTCCAAAAACACTACTAGATCTTATAAAGTATGGGTGTTGAGGTTTTATTATTATCTGATTTCATTTCTGATCTTAAAATAGCCCCAACAAACAACAAAAATTGCAGATTTTGTAGATTAAATTTAGCTGATTCCGACAAAAAAATAAAAACCTAAAAATCAAAAAATCCCAAAGTTAGACAACTCCCACTACCAGATATTCATATTTGCTATGTTCTTGTCACCGACTAGCCATGGAACTTTCCTTTCGCAGAGATCTCTGAAACAAGATATTTAAACGGATTTTTTTTGGAAAGCGAGACACGACACTTTTACATGCATCTTATAACGGGTATTACTGAAACCCGCACTACCTGATAAACATCTTGGAATGGTGAAGGGATCGCCCTTTTTCAAGGTGACAGTTACTGCCCATGGTCTCTTACATTCACTACATAGAGTGCTCGATGGCGGACATGATTAGATTTGTAGGGTTTTATATATGGGCGAGCCTAACTATTTACTTGAAGTTCATATATTTTTGGGGACTTTTATGGGACGAAAGATTCCAGAGAGGAGGGTATCTTTGTTGACTTTTATGTAGTTTTAAATGTACAAAATTAATTCCAATAAATTAGGAGAAAAGATAATAGTGGGACTTTTATGAGAAGAAGAGTTTCCACAGAGGAGGGTATCTTTGTTAACTTTTGTTTCGTTTTAAATGTACAAAATTCAATTCCAATAATGTTATGCATCAATATAAAAACCTATGTTAATAGAAAATTTATCTATCACCAACAAGATAGTTGTATTGCGTTTTAATCAAATATAAACCGGCATAGGAGTAGTCTAACGGGTCGACGATTTCGCCTGGCGTTAGACTACTCCGTCTACCATCGTCACCGTCCTGGCGTCCCGAGTTCGGCACCTTAGCGAAATCGTAACAAGAGAAATGTGGGTCCATTCTTTGTCAGCTTTTCAACGTTGTCGTGGATTTCCTGCTGATCCCCGTCCCGTCGCCGCAGCCAATGCCCCAGCATTTACTCCACCACCCCGTGGGTTGGTGGCTACTCCATCCCTCGTCCCGAGTTCCCTGCTGATTTCGAATGCAGACTCTGGCCTGCATCCACACTCTGGTTCATGTCCTCTTTCCTGCAAAACAAACGGATTCAAGACAGGAAATCCACATTCACAAGATCGCGGGCTCACACGCCGGTCAGACAAAGCTAGTTCACCGCTCATGACAATGTTAGTACCTACAATCAAACCCTGTTCACAAAAAGATTCCAGTGCTCATCCACAATGGCAAGCCTCTTTGTGAATCGATGAATATTGTGCATTACATCGAGGACACATGGAACACTCAGGCGCCTACTTTTATGCCCAAAGATCCATATGACCGAGTCATTGCACGATTCTGGGCTGCGTTTGTAGACGATAGGGTATTTTTCCATTCATTCGTAATCACCTGCATCGAGATCTCATTAACCTTTTCCTCATCTGCTATTCGTGTTTTTAAAAATGTTTCAATTACTTTTTATACTATTCAGTAACTAATACGCTCATCTTTTATATGCGTGGCCTCAGATCTATCCATGTATTCGAAAAGTTTTCACTGGCTAGGGTGAGCAGGTGAGCAGCTACAGAAAGCACCTGAAGATTCGGTTCCAAACTTTCTTTTGCTAGAGGAAGTTCTACGACAGAACAACTGCAAATCACGAAAAGCTTATTTTGGAGGAGATGAGATAGCCTTCGTTGACATCGCATTGGGTGGTATGTTACCGTTTCTCAACGGCATCGAGAAGGTTACCGATACTTTTTTGATAGATCCGGAGAAGATGCCGTTGTTAAGTGCATGGATGGACCGATTCTGTAACTCAAATGGAGTCAAAGAAGTGATGCCTGATCAGGCAAGGATGGTGGATCATATATTGTCTAGAAGAGCTGGATTTAGGTTACTCCCTTCTGGCAATTAGGGCAACAGATATCTGACTTGTTAAAAAAGTGAGAAGGGAGAGATTATCCATATATTTTGTATATTTTTTATTCTTGCTAACACTGTTCAGCTTTTGAATTCTTGCTGTTTTATGTGAATAAGTCCGGATAAGGTTTTGGTGAATCTCGCCTGTACTGTACCTGGCATTCCTCAGTTCAATGTGCGTTGATTTAGTCCGAATGAGATTTTGGTGAATCTCTCCTTTACTGTAGCTAGCATTCCCCAGTTCAATATGCAGTGATTGACTCAGAATAAGTTTCTTGCCTTTATTGCAGCCGGCATTCCCCTGGTCGATGTGTGTTGATTTCGAATGTAATAGTAATAGTAGTGAAAGATCCTTTATAGCTCGTATAAAGAATCGCATAAAAATCCAAAACTTCTGAGAGTAATTTTGTATGCGATCTTGTTGCATTTTAAAAACAGTCATTCTATCATTTTTTCCATCAAATTGTGTTCATCCATTCTCTCTTAAGTCATCTTTAACATTATCACATTCTGCTGCATGTGACCTTGTGAATATATGGAATAAAGGAAATTAATTTACAGCTTGCTAGGATTTTATTTATTCATTTATGGATGCGCAACATAAATTTTCATTGTGATCTTGTATTATAATTATAATTAAGGGGGATTAAATGTTGTTTACAGGCACACAAAATGCACAAAAGCAAGAAAATCTCTCACTCCACACAACTACACTTTTTTTATTATCAGATAAAATGAGTATAAATAGATAAAGGATATCTAACTACCAAGAACTTTGCATAGAAAATAATTCAAAAACATGTTCTACTTGAAACTTAAAATCTGTTTGCATTGTATTTGTTTCCGCTTTCGTTGATGTCTAAACTTTGGCCTCTTCATCTTCAATGCATTTTTCCATTTCACTATCATCACCTTAAGCTACAAAATCTTCTTCAACCTTGTCATCGTTAACACGTTAAATGCCCTTTACATTATAAGCTTCCATCACAATTTTTTTCTCCAAATGTTGTAATGATCTCATGCAAATTCAATAGCTAATGGTAAGCTCTACAAGGATCCATTTCATAAAAAACTTATTAAAATGTTTTTCTTCTGAACCTTCTTGCTTACATGCAAATTCACAATATGCATTTTTTTCATCAACAATATATTTATAATGATTACCTATGCTTCTATATTGATTTAACACTTCTTATGAGTGTTTATTTTTCTGCATGCTTGCACGGTTGTTAATGTCATTACAAACATACTCATAAACAACTAAATGGTCAAATAAAAGATAATTTTCTCTTAATATCTTGTCATATTTTTCAACTTGTGTTGTTGGACATGCAAGCTTCATTGTTCCCTTTCTATGATATGTACTTTCACTTGCTTCGTCATTGGTACTTAAGAAATTTCTTGAGGATGCTCAACCTCGTCGTCAACAACATCCATAGTTTTCTCCATTTCTTCTTTTTTGCTTATTGGAATACTCATCATACAATCTTTATGACGGTCTATAGCTTCTCCTATAAATACCGAATTTAAAATAAGAAGAAGCATCCATACCAGAATCGGATAATTCGTATAATGCAGTAATATTAATACAACTAGTAAATCAAAACGATCTGTTTAAATGTTCTAGATTCCTACTGTTTTCAAGTTAAAAGCTAGTTAATTTACTCTACTGCTTAAGGAAGGAACTTTCATTATTTATTATAACAATTGCTCATTCCATTATTTATCATAACAATTGATAGATGGAACCCAAAACAAATTATTTTTTATAACAATTCTTCATTCCATCATTTATTGTAACGATTGATAGATGAAACCCAAAACAAATAACATATCAAAGTATCCGTTTGCATAACGTGCCAAATCGAAAAGACCATCCGTTTGCTTTCTGTAGCTGCTCACCCTGGCCAGTGAAAACTTTTCGAATACATGGATAGATCTGAGGCCACACATATAAAAGATGAGCGTATTAGTTACTGAATAGTATAAAAAGTAATTGAAACATTTTTAAAAACACGAATAGCAGATGAGGAAAAGGTTAATGAGATCTCGATGCAGGTGATTACGAATGAATGGAAAAATACCTTATCGTCTACAAACGCAGCTCAGAATCGTGCAATGGCTCCGTCATATGAATCTTTGGGCATAAAAGTAGGCGCCTGAGTGTTCCATGTGTCCTCGATGTAATGCACAATATTCATCGATTCACAAAGAGGCTTGCCATTGTGGATGAGCACTGGAATCTTTTTGTGAACAGGGTTTGATTGTAGGTACTAACATTGTCATGAGCGGTGAACTAGCTTTGTCTGACCCGCGTGTGAGCCCGCGATCTTGTGAATGTGGATTTCCTATCTTGAATCCGTTTGTTTTGCAGGAAAGAGGACGTGAACCAGAGTGTGGATGCAGGCGCTGTTCGAACCCTAGAGGGAGCAGGGGATGGATGCAGAGTTTACAGCTTTGAAAAGCTAACAAAGGATGGACCCACATCTCTCCTGTTACAATTTCGCTGAGATGCAGGACTCCGGACGCCGGGACAATGACTGTGGTAAACGGAGTAGTTTAACGCCGGGCGAAATCGTCGACCAGTTAGACTACTCCGTTTTAAGTGTGCAAAATTCAATTCCAATAAATTAGGTGAAAAGATAATAGTTAATGTTATGCATCAATATAAAAAGCTATGTAAATAGAAAATTTATCTATCACCAAGAAGATATTTGTATTGCGTTTTAATCATATATAAACCGGCATGGATCAAAATAAAGTAATATTATGTATTTTCTTCTGTTGCGTTAATTTCAATATGCAAATGTTATAATAAATTTATAACATAAGTTTTCTTCTTATATTCCATGAGTTTCAACATGCATTGCTTAGGTTGAGTTTTCTTAGGTTTTCTTTTTATATTGAATGGTTTTCGACGTGCATTGATTAGGTCGAGTTTCTTTTAAGGTAGATTGAATGTAGCATGCATTTCCTCACAATTATTTTAAAATTCATTTAATTAATTGTTTTTTATTTCTTATTTTTTTTAATGCATTAATTTTAGCATAAGATTATTATGTATTTTCGTTAATACATTCATTTCAATATATAAATGTCATAATTTTTTTTTATAATGTATAGTGATTTAATTTTAGGATTATGTTATCTTTTTTTAAAAGGAAGATTGAATTTAGCATAGACTTCCTTCATATTTTTTATAAAATTTGTTTACTTTAATTCTGTCTCATTTTTGCAAGAATAATAATCAAGTTTTTTATGTTTTGAAATATATTTATTGATTTAATTATTTTTTCACTTTTATATTATGAATATAATTTTTTTATTTATTTTAGTTTATTAACATTAAATTATATTATAGGTCTTATCCATAAAATGTTATAACTCATTCTAAGCTTTCATGACTTTCTTATTTTGTACTAAACAATACAATGAAATGACCTTTTTATGAGCTTCTTATGGACATGAAGATTATTGTCTAAATATATGGAGGTTATTAATATAGAAATGTTGATGAGGAGATATTTTATAATGGGGGAATATCTTCTAACTTTGTAATGAGTATTAGAAATGGGTGTAGGATTAACACAATACAATAACAATGTTTCGCTACAAAAATCCCTAATGAAAGTTGCTAAAACTAAAATTTTATATTTGTTTTATTATGTATTTGTGTTGGATAATTGATGAGCCCCAAAGATTCTTACCTTTAAAAACCATGAACAAACAAATTTCTATATCAAATATTAATGGTTGGTATCCTATTTGGAAGTCTTTCCATAGAAATAGAGAAGATAAGGCAATAATTGAAAAACCATAAAATATATATTATGTTATTTATCTTTGCAAAGGATTCTTATAGGTTTACAATGAGTCCACTCAATGTAACTACCAACTAAAGAAAATACTGAACTAAATACATGTAGCACAAGGATTAAAAGAAAATATAGTGAATGCATATATACATACATCACAGGATGGAATATATAATAAAATATGCAACTAAATAATGCTCAAGATAGGTAAACGTATCCTCGTGGAGAGGTACACTACTTAGGAACCCTTCTTGGCAATAGGACCCTCCTGTTCCACACCATTTCCTTCCAATTTGACTTAAAATCATCTTGTATTTCCTCCTAGTTTAAAATTGGCTATAAATAAGTTTAGAATATGGCAAGTTCTAATGTTAGCATGGAGAGAGGTTAAAATCTGCATTATTGTTGAAATCCCAACATTAACTAGAATAGGCGGATTTTAAAAACCAACATGTATGAGATAAGTGTTGATGTTAGAATATGTGTTCCATTTTTGTTATCAACATAAATTTTTCATGCGTTATTTAGTAAAACAATTAGCCTAGGGTTGAGGAGGACGCTTTATGATAAACCAATGCAAGGAGAGATTTATCATGAATGTATTGCTCAGTACTAAAAAATGGTGTTATGGTGGAAATGTAGAATACTAAAGAAACAAAAATGAAGTTGTTTCTATTGATCATAATATTGTCAAATGAAGGTGTAAATTAAAAACAAAAACAAAAAATGACATGGCGTAGGATATGGGTGGGAGGGGTGCATGCAAGGAACATCATGAGTGTTAAATGAAAGATATTGAAACTGAAATAAAATTATGCCAAGCAAATGAGAAATTTAAAGTATCCGTTGAAGAAGTATCGGGGAGGGAGGAAACGGTCCAAAAGAAAAACATATCTCACATCTCAAGGAAAAAAACAAAACTTCTTAGAGAATCCCTAAATGAAAGATGTCCAAGGTTTATGTTGAATCATGATTTTGATGGAAGTGCAATGTCCAAAAAAAAAAAGATAACCAAATCTACAAATTAGATGAGATAGAAAAAAAATCCTAAGAGAAGCTATACGAACTAGACATGAAGTCTTTGCACCAAATAAATATTTAGGTCGAAGGGCGATCTCCAAAAAGATAAGTAAACATAATAGCCCTATATATATATAAAGGATTAGATAAGACCTATGAACAAGATACATAGGGTTTGTAGTAAATAAGCATATGGGTGGTAGGGTGTTGTCCAAGAAAGAACCAAATCCAAGTGATTAGGAGATGAAAAAAAAATACTTAGAGAATCCCTACAAAAATTACATATATGATATGGTAAAAATAGTTATATGGATAGGAGGGTGGTCTCAAAACAAAGAACCAAATTTGAGATTTCAAGAGATGAAAGAACAATTATTTTTCTATAATCCATAGGAAAAATGTATCTATGGTTTGCATCAAATAACATGATATGGGTGCGAGGGAAATCTCCAAAAAAGAATTAGATTTGGAGGTGAGCATTCTTTAATGAAATTGATCCAAAGAGAACCAAGCCTGACTACTAAGAGAAACTAGGCTGGTGAGGTAGTGCACATCAAACCTCATGTTGTATAAATATGCATGATCAAATGTATTGCATACCAAAACAATTTCTTATTGACTTATTCGTGTGGTACTTATATGTTGGGATAATGACAACATGTCTCCAAATGTATCACCATAAATTGTGTAAATGTATATGAAAAGTCTTTGTTTCTAGAAACATTTGGCCCATTATGATGTCTAATTTTTTTTTAAAAATTTAAGTGAGTGTTATTTTTATTCAACTTCTCAATAATTTCGTCACATCATTGTTGACACTAAAAAAGGTACAACATCCCAAAAAACAAAAAAAAGTAGTGTTTAATGGAGGACTCAATCTAAGTATATTAATGGTGCTAATGACATGGCTAGATAATGCTAGAGTGAGCATGAATAAATGAAAACTAATAATAACATTGTCATTTAGAAGGGCACTTGTATCAAATGCTAGTTGAAACAAATACACAAAAGAGAAAAGTAACATAAAACAAAGGGGAGGAGAAGAAGGGGAGTGAATCTATTGATTTGCATAGTCTTACAAACAATTTTAGGCATCCATAATCATGATTAAAAATTTATTGTTTGCATCAATTGTTTTATAAAGTCTTCCAACATAGATGGCTTAGTGAATTCCCATCAGGTTTAATATTATTCCAGCTGCAAATCAATAAATATGTTGTGCAATTTATGGTCATTGAAATATTTTTATTCAATAAATAAAATAGGTAATCTCATGTACAATAATTCTAAATATTAATTTCCAACTTTACCTTGACTAGGACTATACAAAGTACCACAAAATATTCATAGCTATGAATATATAAGATTTTGGATGTAATAGATAATAACATTACAATTGCCTTATTTATGAGATCAATAAAATGAACTCCATATTATTAACTACAAGTCTTAGTCATAATCTTGTATTACCATGGTTCACAAAATAGATAAATATGTGACACATACAAAAACAACTACATTTTCCTTAAATCTATACTCTTACCCAATATTACATTTAAGTTATGAAACTAATATCAATCTTATATCTAACATACCTCAATAGCTCCAACCTCTCAAAAACAATGTCTATAATCGCAACAAAGATATCCATTCACCTATTAGACATACACATATTCAAAACACATTAAAAGATTGAAAACTTTAAATGTTTATCATATTCTGCATATTATATTTTATAGAATTTCTTCATATTAAATATATACAACAAAGTACATTGTACATCCTAAACTCGTTAAAACTTCTCATTCAAAAGAATTGGTCGTCCCCGACTATCCAATGAATAAATTCCATGACCTCCTCTTCCACCTCCCACGTTAATGCCACAATCAACCAAGCAATGTTATGTCCACGTTATGTCACCCAAAGTACTTTGTAGGCCCCTGCTGAACTGTGGACTGACGACAACTATGTTGGATGGAAGGTAACCATTCAGTAGTTTATTTAATGATCGCTAGCATACCATACCTGTATGCTTGTGCCCATAAAGTTTGCAAATATATCCCCGACGGTCTCACTACTGGCAGTCTTATATTTGGAACGCACAGAGATCTGATGATCTCAGATTGTCAAAGTTTATGGTGTATGCAATCTTCTCTTCTATTGGAATTAGTTGCTCTCAGGTCGTTGCTAAGAAATCGCTGCCTCGAGGGCTGACCAAATGGTGTGCTTGAAAGTCCTCTTAAAACTGTTCCAAAGTGAGCATGGGATACTGTTCACTGAATTTGTCTGTGCAGTACAAGATATTCATATTTGGTAACTGTTTCTGTGCAATATGTAATTAGTCGCCATGGAAGCAGCGCCGAAATTTGATGTTTCACATGAATATTTGGGCGTCGTTTAGACGTATCTAAAGCCTAAATCTTTTGGAAAAGCACGGGGATCTTTTTAGCTATAAAGGCCTCTCACGAAGTTGATGGGTAGACTCTGTTGATATAAGAGACATTCTTGCAGGCCCACCGAAATGATGAATCTCCCAACTCCACTCTGAAGTCAGTGTCATAACAGAGCATTTTCTCGCGGAGCCGTCTAAACAGCCGACCTTTTAACTTTTCAGTTTGTGGCCGGAATTCTGTTATTTTTTTCCCTCAGAAATCAAATGTTTATTAACAATAACAATTTTAAGTGTAGAAATAGATTCACCATAATCATAAATTTTTGGGGCAACCAAATCATACAAGTTTAATAATTGTTAAAACTAATTTATGAAATTTTTTACTGAATTACCAAAAAAATAAAAAAAAAGTAGCTCTTTGGACTAATCTTTTAGGCTAACAATACTTTACATGCTATATGAAATTTAATGCTGTGTAAGCTCTAGCTGACAGCCCCCTCTGTATTTGTTTAACATGCTTTAGCTATGACAACATATTAACATGCTTCCTGCATTATCCCAACATATTCAGATAAGAATACTGCGAGTAAGGATATCAGAGAATTATTTGGCCAACAATATTCATTATGCAGTAAAGTAATAAATGCTGCGCCAGGAACCATTGTGGGTAGTTGGATCTCAAGCAAGTCTAGATCTCAGCATCATTTATTATTTTGCTGCATGTAAAATATTTTTTACCTAATTATTTTAGGAAAGAAAAATGAATTTTCATAAATTTATTGTTATTATAATTGACCAGTGACGAATGAGGATGATGGCGCACTAGCCTCCCTTCTCATGGACAGTGTAATTATTAAGCGCGTGGCGTCGTGAAACATCCACCCTCGTACCCCACAAATTCCATGGAGTAGATAAAGGACCATTGTTCCAGGTGATCAGAAAATGTGTAGATAAAGGACCATCTCTTCTCACAGTGTCGTATGTGTTGTACAGAAAATGTTCGGAGCAGGGCATTATCAGAACAGAATGTCACATAAAGTGTTGGGAGCAGTGTATTATCACAACAGATTTTCACAGACACGAAACCTTACAAAACATGAGCGTAACCCCAAAGGTCGACAATTCTCATATATTTTTCGTTTTTAGGGCACGCATGAGAGGCAATCTGGAAGAAGTTTTTAAAATGTGAATGTTGAACTTGGATTGTTAGGGTGTCCTTTAAAAAAAATTATTTGAATTACATAAGTATCAGATTTAGGTATAAAAAAAATCTTGAAGTGCAAAAACTTGTACAACTACTTAAATTCGTGGTTAATCAGCCACATTTTATCATTAGGTTTTTTCTATTTAAATGGGTCGTCTATCAAAGACATCTTATCCATAAATCAAAGAAGACTTATCCAAGCATGAGCTACCAATTATTTTTCATATTATCATCATTTTTTCTTATAATTGTTTATTTCTAATTTTTAATTACTGCTATAAAGTCAATCTTGACAATACATTTGTCTCATCCCCTACAATCTAAGAAAGACATAACTACCAATATACCCCAAATTCTAAAATGGTGTAATTACAGAGGTATTTTTCAGTTGTATTTATGCCTATCCACATAGTATTTAAAGATTTCAGATAAATAATTTTATTTTTCAAATGTATTTATGTGGATATATACATAGTATTTAAACAATTTTGAGTAAAATCTAAATTTGGAAACATTTAACTTTTGTTTTTGAATGTATTAATGGATTCAATACCCTCAAATACACCTCTAATATGTGAGTAATTTTTTTTTTAATTTCCAATTAAAATATGAGCAGAACAAACTAGAAAATATACCTAAAAATGTTAAAAAAATAGAATATTTAGAATACTTCTTATATAATAAATAACTTTCTAAAAAAAACCAACATTAATTTTTTATTAAAATAAATAAAATTTAATTAAATATATAATTTCAACTTTAAAACTAAAAAAAAAGTAGTTTCCATTCCCAACATATTGATGTATGCATATGTGGGCCTAATGGTTTTTTCAAGACGAAAAAAGACTTAACCTTGATATTCAAAATGAATCAAAGGGTATTGTTTACATCACAAAGAGGACCAACATATCCTGTAATAGTTCCATGCTCGTGACTAGACATGCATAATGAAAGCAAAGCAATACAAAGAGAAGAAACCCAAGAAACCAATTTCACAAAATAGAGAGACAAAGAGTCTATCGAGAACATAAGAACATCAAGCATACTCAAGACCGTGAGAAGCACTCAGGGAGTCAACTAATCATAATATGCTACCCTTCATCCATGGTGACTAAAGTCAGATAATCGGTACTGCCAAAAGGAAAAGTGTCTAAAAAACACAGGAAAAAAATATGCATACAACTCTCAAAAAATCCGAGTCTCACCTCCCCCAATAATATGTCCATCGAAAAAATCAAAGTAGGACAAATGGCCAATGGCCAAAATGAGTGTTTCTTTGGATAGACAGTCAAATTTATAGTTGCGTTCACGATAGACATGTTGAAACTCCAGAGAGTGAAAAGAGGATTTGAGGGAAGTTAACTTTTAACACAAGCTATCTAATTCTACGACAGATAAGGTAGCTTTGTCATTTTCCCAATTGATAACAATAGAGGAGTCGCCATAGATGAAAAGAGAAGGAATACCAATTTCTACAACAAAAACTAGCAAAGTCCATAGTGCAAGCACCTCTTCTTGTATGTTTGTACTGGCTCCACAACCCAGCTTCAAGTAGAAGGAGTGCAATTTACTGATAGCCAAAACAATGCCCGGACCACCAACGGAGTTCTGTAAGGCTACATCAAAGAAACCATGGGGATAGTGGAGGACGAGAGGAAATCCAACGAGTCGTGTTTTTTATCTTTTCGAGGTGAATGGAAACAAAGATAAAAGATATGAAATCCTGTGACATGTAGGAACAGTCCCCGCCCTTCTTTCTTCAAAGAGTGTATGATAGCGGGATATCTAGATGTTACATAGAAGAAAAGTTGGTAGATGTGAGAAGGCCGAAGGATTCCTATACAAGGCCTCAATATTTTCCACCATAGACAAATATGACCATAAGATCTCCAAATTATGAGAGTGTTGTAGACATTTACCATCATACACACTCTTTAAATGGTCAGTTTGGCCTAGTTAAACCACTATCCTAAGTATCATTGACTTAATTGACATCAGAGGAGCATTAGATGACATCATCTAGATCACACCCACATCTACCTTCAGTCAAGGAGGATAACTTAGCCTTCTCCTATATTCGGGAAGGCTAACTAGAGCACTCCGGGGGTGATCTGAGTGTCATTAATGCCCCATATTGCTAACTAATGGTTACTATCAGTTAAACATAGTAGTGAAGGCACCCTCCATCATTGAATTGATTATATATTGACTATTTAATGAACTGGAGTCAACAGAGGTGCCTCCAACCACTTCTTATCTTTAGTTACACTTTAGTTAACCTCATCGGGGTTCATTGGAGTCATTGAAGCACTACCACTTGTTGGTTGGCTTGCTGTGACATGTGTCTGACCTACTTTCAGTTAGACTTAGTCATTTATTACACTTTGACTTCAGTTAGGGATCAATTGAGTCAATTAGGATTTTGATGAGTGGTTAACTAGAGTGTTGCCTATGGCTTACATTCAGTTAAGCTAGACTTACTCATTTAATTTGAATGACCTGCTTGGGAATTCGAATTGCTTTGTCATTCATGCTTGCAGCATGATCATTGTATTATATTACTCATTCTTTGTGTGAATATATAGAGCTGCTACTAGGCAAGTGCAAGAAGCTGAGGGACCTTTTAGATGCAATTTTAGTTTTCAAAAACATGATCACGTTACCAAAAAATACAATGCGTTTCTGCTAGATAGCATTTACTATGGTTCAACCCGAGCCTGACATGTCATGGGACATGTAGGATAGGAAACCATATCGCATACGCATTATAAAACTACGAAACGTGCTCGCAATATGTAGTTATAAAATGTGTAGATGATTTGGAAAACCAAAAATAATTTATATACACAGTCCCGAAACCCGCGGCCTATTTTACTTATCAGGAACGTGAAAACGACAGCCAATTGGAGCATTTTGGAGCAAGTTAAGAGCTTGGGATTGTTGGAGGAGCTGATTTAGTTGGAGGGGAGGAGATTCCACTGGTGAATTGTCATCCAACAAGGTAATTCAATCACCCAAAGCATTCTTTTTTTGTCAATTTTTAACCTATAATTGTGTTTTTTAATAGAATAATCAACCCAACAACTCCCAAGCTAATGTTTGATGAATTCAAACTAAAAGAGGCTATAAGAATAAAAAACATCATGTCTAATAGATATTCAATGTTCCAAAAGGCTGGAAATATATAAAATAAACACAAGTATAGAGTGTGTGTGGAAGGAGGCTAAAATTATAAGCCAAGGGTTTTAACAATTAAAAAAACAATATATATCTACATTCAAATTAAAGACAAAGAAAGATAGAAAGCCCACATCATAATGCGATTGAGAGGCATAAACAAAAAGGAAAATAAATACCATAAGAGAGACACAAAATTACTACTAAGTAGGGTTCTAAACAACACATATCTCATAATTCTCCACAATATGCAAGAGAGAGTAATGGACAAGCTAGCTTATGTTCCAATTACAATAGAAGCCCTAGATATTACACACCAATTGGTAGAACTAACATAAAAATACAGTATAAGGCACAAGGTGTAAGAAACCCATGTTAGCAAACACAAGAACACAAATTCTGCTTCTTTTATCCTATAAACATAATAAATAAAATTAGAAAAATGTGAGACCCTAGGTCTCCCTAAGATCCCTAGATCTAGAAAAGACATAAATGACTTTACTCAAACAGTCTATGCCCCTACATCACTGAGTTTATCAACCATTTTTTAAAATAGCAAAAACAATGGGTAGTATATTTCTACATGTCGAGTCTCTAAGCTCATCTACAACCAATTGTAGTCCAGTCCACAAATTCTCCATTTCCATGTAACTTTTGGTTGGTTTCCATGGTTATACGATAATGGAAATGGTGAACACCCATGAACTACCTAGAGTGCATCATGATAGTGTTCCCAATCATGATCGAGTCAATTATATTTAGAGGATATGGTGGCAGCCCTATATCACCCCTTTTATTGCCTCACATGTCCTAATAGTCCCTTGCCCCTTTCTTTTACATATCCAAGGGACGTAAAGACCAAAACATGTCAAAATAGCACTCCTAAATTCAAAGAAGTTTAAACCCAAGTGTGCATGGAAAAGTCACCAATGAGGGTGAAGAAGTGCCTTAACTTCTAGAAAGAAGTTGAAGGAAACTCACTATTTAATTGTTAAATGTTTAATTTTAAGTTTTAAATGTATGTAAGTGAATGCCATTAAATTCGTTGTAACTTGAGTTTTCCTTAATTTACATTTTCAATTTTGAAGAGATGTCATTATATACCATGTATACGTTTCTAATGATTTCCTTATTGATTTTTTTATTGCATTTGTGGCTATGGAAACCAATGCTGAAATATTGATTGAGCTTTCCCAATTGAGAGGTCTCAGTACTGCATTTAGTGGTGGTGATAGGATTCAACGTTCATTTGAATCGACTTTGGATGCAATTGTTGAGACTATTACATTCTCAAGAAACATACTATATGATATTACATCATATAGAGAAAGAAAAAGATAAGAGTACGCTGATGGGCTTAGCTACAGTGCAATAAAAAAGTTGAAAATTACCAAAGAGCATATATTTTCATTGTTTAGGGACCCTCACACAGGGGAAATCCCAAATGCAAATAGGCCACATATCTCTATCGAGTGGTGCAAATATCAACCATTTGTTGATAACTGGATGGACAGATGGTATATGGTTTTTGATATGCCACCACACAACAATAGGGAAATCCCCTTGTATTTCCTTCGGAAGATGTATGCAGAGTTCATGTTGGGAAAACAAGTAAACTATTTTGATATATTAGTGTTTTAGGGGATCGATGGGGGGATGCCCCAAAACCGACCCAATTCCAGTATTCGAGACGTTGATCGCCCTATCTTTGCACCTCACAGGTAGTTTCCTGGGCTAGATGTCCCATCTATACATCGTGTTATTTCATAGACACGTGATGCATTTTTAATTTTGGCATAGGCCGTTGTTCGCCATAGCACTATGGTTCAACATATGGGTGAGGAAGGGACATGTGTCCCCGGTGTAGGACCATCTTCTAGTGTAGTACCACCCACTAGTCCAGTACCCCCATCTACTACAGGACCATCTACTGGTGCAACACCATCAGCACATTCCAAACCTACTTTTGAGCCTCACGAATGCACATCGTGTGTTCGTCCATGCTATGGTATTTCGTCAGATGTTGTCTTCAGTGGGTTTTTGAGTGATGTATGTATATGGTTAATTGTAATAAATTTTTCATTTATTTTACTCTTTGTACACATATGTATAGTTTGAGCTAATATATTAATTTTGTGAACTTGCAGTTGATGCTTTATGCCGGCAGTGACGCCCTAGAGTTTCATGTTCCACACTCTACAGAGGGGCATGAAATTCCATCCACTGATCCCTTGTTGGTGGAGATATTTCTATAGCACCCATTGCCATATCTCACATAGAGGTAAACATTTTAAAATTTCATTTTTTTAATACTTGTTAATTTGTTAATTTCCACATACTGTACATGTCAGTTCACTGATGTTATCTACGGTCTAATATTTACAATTATTAAACTTGCAGATGCCAGATCCTTCACGAGGGAAAGAAGTGATGGAGATAGGATCTATGGTCATATTGACCGACGAAATGTCTGGGTAGATGACATATCCTTCATGGGGGAAAGCAGTGATGGAGGTAAACATTTAAAAAATGTCATTTTTTAAATAGATGTATGTTCGTTGAATCATGCATGTCTAACTACATGAACTCTTGTTTACTATAGGCATCAACCGAAACACCTGAACCATTTCCTGGAGTTGTATGTCCTCATAGGCCATATGTGAACAAGGGTCAAGTGTATATGAGACGGCCTACTCATAGAAAGAGTCAAGTTGTCCACAACCATGGAGATATTGATACCATGGTAATTTGTATATCCTTCAATGATATTTCTTGGTTAAATTGAAATCCAGTGCATAAAATGTTTTGTTAATGTTTGATTTGCATGTTTACTGCATCAGGCACCAGTGTTTACTATTGAAAACCTTGCAGGGATGGTTAATGCAGCAGTCAGTGCTGCATCTACAATGGCAACAAGTCACATAGAGGAACAACTATTTCAACATGGTTGTTACAGAGTTTATTATTGTTGGCATATGTTTATTCGTGCATGCCTAACTATTTCAGCATTTGGTGATTGTAGCCACCAGCAGCAAGAGTTATTGATGCAATAGTCGGTGTGGTATCTGCAATAACAACAAGCCACATATAGGTACAACTATTTGAACATGATATAGACATAGTGTGTTATTGTTGTCTATTGTTTATTCATGCACATTTCTAACTATTTCAATATTTGGTGATTGTAGCCACCACCACCACCACCACCAATTCCTGCCCCCTTTGGTTCGACCATGGATGCAACCATCCTTCATGTTCAACCAACAGCTCCATCTGCTACACAAGAAACACAATCCCCTTTGTCACAGTCTCTCACTGAGGTGAGATGTCGAGTAATGAACAATTGTTTCATGCAATTTCCATTAACATTTTGATAATTTTTAAGTTAATTTAGATATGGTATTTTATTGAGCTAATGTATTAGTACATAGTTAGTTGAATTTAACAATTGATATTTAATTTGTAGGATCCAAATATGCACACAGGATCAACCTCGAGAAAGAACACGAGGAAGCTTGAGTTTTGATGTGTCTTATGGGGTATGTACATTTCGATACATGTACATGTGGCTTGGACAGTTTTGGATACATGCACTTTTGGAGACATGTACATTGACATTTCACTTACATGCACATGTGGCTTGGATAGTTTTGGATACATGTACATGTGGCTTGGATAGTGTTGGATAGTTGTGGAGACACATGTACTTCTGGTTACTTGTAGATATATATGTACTTTTGGATGCTTTTGGATATATATGTACTTTTGGAAACTTGTACATTGACATTTCAGTTATAAATGAATGATACATTTAAATTTGAATTTGTTCTTTGTTTTCCACATGTTCTTGTGTCAATCTATTGTATTGATTTGTGAGGATTATCTATTACTTATGAATGCACTATGTCAAAAGAAAAAACTATTATATTTAAAGGTTTCAATGATCTCAATACATGCACACTAAAGTCAAAGTTCTTGCTTGTGTAATTTAATAAATATAAGTGTAATACAATGTATTTCAAGGTTTCAATGAACTCACTACTTGCACACCTATTAGATATATCTAATTAAAAATTGTGATTTTGGATTCATTAAATTACAAGTTAAGTCAATGCTCAAGTGTAATTTAATAAAAGTAAGTGCAATACATGCTTCACATTTCATCAACAACCAACAACACTATTCAACAAACCTCATGCACCCAATGACTAATCACTCAGCATTAAACAAACTACAATAGAATCCAAAGGCTGAGAACCAACTTTGTGAATCAACATGATTTGAAGCATAAGTCCACTGGATTTGAAAAAGTTCAGTTCAACATTAGATTGATTCTGAATTGAGTTGTGATAGTAAAATACGATTAGGGTTAGGATTAGGGTTTCCTTGGTAGGGTTATGGTTATGGGCCATACATGTTAAACAGTAAACCCTAGTTAGGGATAGGGTTTTCCAAGTTTAGCCTTCGTTGGCATGAAATGCATTGTCCATCTTTGGTCCTCATTGGCATGACTGCATTGTCCCTACTGAGCGAACCCTAGCTTCAAAAACCATCGTAGACAGAGGTCACTGGGAAATGGATAGGCGGGAGAGGCGCCCCCTAGCTAAAATCCCATTTCACGAATCCAACAGAATCAACGGTTCATCGATTGGAGGCCCGAGCATCGACCTATAGCAAGTTGCAGGTCACCTCCAAATACCATTTAGGGACATTTGTTGGACTTGTGCCCAGTGCACAAAAAACCTCACAGAGCCACAATTTTGAATTCTGTCAAATATTGCTAGTGTGTTTGGGCATGAGAAATATGACAACACCAACCACATCCCCACCATCCGTGGCTTTCCAGCTTTGGCCCTCGTTGGTGTGACTGCATTGTCCCCTACTAAGCAAAACCCTAGCATCAGAAACCACCGTAGACAGAGGTCATTGGGTAATGGACAGGAGGGAGAGGCCCCCCCTAGCTAAAATCCCATGTAATGAATCCAACGAAATTGACGGTTCATCAATTGGAGGCTCGAGCATCAATCTATGGCGAGTTGCAGGTCACCTCCAGATATCATTTAGGGACACCTAGTGGACTTGGGCTCGGTGCACAAAAAACTCCACGGAGCCGAAAATTTGAATTTCGTCAACTCCTACTAGAGTGTTTGGGCATGGGAAATATGGAAACACCAACCACATCCCCACCATCTATGGATTTCTAGCTTTGGATCTTGTTGGCGTGACTGCATTGTCCCCTACTGAGAGAAACCCTAGCTTCAGAAGCCATCGTAGACGAAGGTCATCGGGCAATGGACAGGAGGGAGAGGCCCCCCAAGCTAAAATCCCATGTTAGGAATCCAACGGAATCTATGGTTAGTCGATCGGAGGCCCGAGCATCGATCTATGGTGAGTTGCAGGTCACCTCCAGAGATCGTTCAGGGACACCTGGTGGACTTGGGCCTGGTCCGCAAAAAACCTCACGGAGTGGAAATTTTGAATTTTGTCAACTCCTACTAGCATGTTTTGGCATGGGAAATATGGCAATGCCAACCGCATCCCCACCATCCGTGGATTTCCCTCGTTGGTGTGACTGCATTGTCCCCTACTGAGCAAAACCCTAGATTCAGAAACCACCATAGACAGAGGTCATTGGGGAATAGAAAAGAGGGAGAGGCCCCCCCATATCTAAAATCCCACATCATGATTCCAACGAAATAGATGGTTCATCGATCAGAGGCCCTAGCATCGATCTATGGTGAGTTGCAGGTCACCTCCAGATACCGTTCAAGGACACCTGGTGGACTTGGGCCCGGTGCGCAAAAAACCTCATAGAGCCACAATTTTGAATTCTGTCAACTCCTACTAGTGTGTTTGGGGATGAGAAATATGGCAACGCCAACCACATCCCCACCATTTGTGGCTTTCTGTGCATCAACGACTTAATGTTACTTTTGAGTTGTCGAGCTGTCATTGCTAGTATGTTGTTTTGTTTCAAGATTTTTATAATACATGATAAATGAGAAACATGAGGAAATGAGTTTATTGTTATCTTTTAATTGGAAATTAAATTCCTTAATAAAATCATATCTTTTAATTGAAAATTAAAATATCACAATTTCAAGTACACCAATGACCCAACATGTTAGCCTCCCAAAATTTTCTATTATGCATATGAAACATTAACCTTTCGAAAGCATGAGAGGTTCCAAATTTTGTTTGTTTATTAAGTTTATCAGTTAATATCTTCACATGCATGATGTTTACCTACTTCACATGCATAATGTTAGTCCATGTTACTTTTTAATACTTCATATGCATAATGTTGAAGCATGTTACTTTTGAGTTGTTTGTGACAATATTAGTAGGTTATTTTCTTCCACTTTCAATGTTCAAAAAACATAATCAACTAAAAACAAAGTTAAATAAATCTCTTATTATCTTTTATTATCTTTTAAGTAGAAATTAAACTTCTCAATAAAAAAAAATGAGATGAAATTCCAACACTACTAGGCACTACCCCTTTGGAAATGGACATGGGGGTATAAGAGGTGAGTTGTCAAGAAGGAAATTATACAATCCTTAAAACATAAGTTTATTGTTGCGGCATCTTGTTTCCATAATCCTAGTTGTATATATTGGCTGAAAACATTGACAATATGACCTACTTAAAAAATTAGGGTTTTATTCCTGTAAGAAAGCCTACAAAGAACTTTGATAGGTATGACCTACATAGGTACACGTATGTATTCTAATGTTATGTATATCATGTGAATGAGATATTGAAATGTTCATATGATTGATATACATGGTTTATTGACCATATGTAAAATATGGCATGTTCATTAACTTGACATACAAGAGAACTTTTGGCATATTTATAAGCAACATTATGGAAAATTTTGCATATCAAGAACACAAAATTGACATAGTCATAAGAAACATATATGGGGAAATTAAAATTATGATACATACCTCATCATGCTAAATCCCACCTATTATCATACAACCAAGCCCTCATGATCATCTCTTATAATGACGGTCTCCATTAGTCTCTCGTGCTCTATATCCGGTAAGGAGTATCATACCTTCGATGAATTTCGGCTAGGCATTTTCCGTACCTAGAGGTTTGTACCAATGATTAAGTTGGTAAAGTGATGCACACTTGCACCTGGTTTGTAATCCCTGTAAACATATCCACCCTTCTTTCTTGCATTGTTGTCATGTGTAAGGTATTCACCTTTAACAACCATGGACCCAATGGGGAAGTGGTTGTTTTCATCATCAGTCATGGACATAATGAGGGTTTGCTTTCCCTCTATACAACGTGCCAACCAGTAATCACCACCCCATTCACTATCTTTTGAGGAAACTACTATGTATATGTGTCCTACATAGTATGCTTGTAGGTATATGATTAAATATTTTCTGTGTGATACAATGCCATTAATGTGAGTTTCAAGACTACGTAAATTTAACAAAAAAATGTTAAGGAAATGCATCATACTAGGTTGTACAAGGTCTGATACATGATCAAAATCTATAGAAATAGACGATTGGTCTTCTTCCAACGAAGTTAACTCAACATTTTCACGCTGATCAAGTGGAAGTGATATGTGATCCCATCCATCAACCCAATCCAATGACTCACACACATCCCAGTCACCATCACAACAAGGCGGGCAAAAACAAGAGAGTTTTCTGGTCCAAATTTCAAATACCGGGTTATCAGAACTTCGAACCGAATGAAAGCCACAAGTCCCAAGAATAGTCTTGCATTCCCATGCCTGTGAACGATCTATGTCTACCACCTCCCAAAAAATCTCTCCACATGTCTCTTTCTTGTGGATTCTATTCACATAGTTGATTCCTCTCCCATTACTGACGTACACCACCTGACTATAGATTGAGCACTTCGAATAGTAGATATTGTAGATAATTTCAAGTCGTCTCTTTGTAGGGTTGTTTTGACACATTCTATGGCTCCATCATGCTCTCCTTTACCATGCCCTGTCTCAAAAAAGTTCCACATATGTGGAACTTTGTAGTTTTTATGCAATGAACACAACCATTGAAATATGTGTGCATTTTTGAACTGACCAGCACATCCATTAGACCAATTCCAGTGTCGATCCATCTATATGTTCCTGCCCTTCAAATGATCATAGAACATGATGAAGCAATGACATACATAGTGGAAGTCATGGAACCTATCATCACTTATGTAGAAGTGATATTCCTTTAGAATTTCACTTTGCTCTTCACTGCCATTCGGGCCATGCCTATATGTGATATGCACCATCAAGGAAACCTGCTCAGAGTGATAATACTGAATTTGGATCTCATTTTGAGGTTGCAGAGTGTAATTCTCGGCAAAATCAACAGCTGAAAGTATAGTACCACGAGGAAATATATCTCTACATATTCTAAACTTCTCATCCTGCCATCATGCCAAGTGGACATCCTGAACATATTGACGTGTCTTTTCAATAAATTCCTTGACGAAGACACTAACTTGTACCTGCTGACACAAAATGATCTCAATATCAATATTTTTTGTAAGGAATGAAATGCAACTATTCAAACATAAATTTATAGATAAATGCATGTACCTGAGATGTCACCAATTTATTTTTTTGCTTTCTTTCCCTGGGACTATTTCATAGCTGATATATTTGAAACTATTCATGTTTGTAACCATATTCCCAAATTCATTGTCTCTAGTCTCATGCATACATTGGCTCAAAAATTCCATTCCAGCACAGTTGGAGCAAGTTCCATCCAAACAAGATTTTGCATAGTAAGTTTGCCCCTTAGGCCTATTGCACATGATACTATGAATGAATTCTCTTGATGAGGTCGGTGGTATTGTCAAGGAGCAATCCTGCACATGGTTAGTATGCAACACATGACGAATATACAAAAATGTTTCATAGTAACATTCATATTATACATGGTATCTACAACAACAAGTGTTACGGAGATTATTTATTCTAACATATCAGGGCTTACATTTCTCAAAATATCTTTGCCCCAAATTCAATTGTCTATGTTCATTCCTAAATTTCTCGTATAGTTCTATCTGTGTTATATCAAGAAGATGCTTAATATGTGGTTCATGGTCCTTTGAACCCCTTCTCAGTTTTAGTACATCCTTCCGGTTTGAAGAAGGCCTTGTGTGATCATGCCAAAAACTTTGCACTAGTCCCTTTACTGCATCAACTAGCTTCATGTCACGATCTGGCAACTGACCAATAAAGGCCCAAAAATCTGTTTATGTGGTTGTGTCAAGATGTTCTCTTCTAATAGAATACCTATGAAGGGTTTTCACATTCAAATTAACTAGTTTAGATGTAGGCTTGAGAAAACGAAGGACCCTGGTGTTCTTATTTACAATTGCTTGTGACAACACACGACGAGCCGCATTGCGGTCCTTTGACCATGTGTTCTTACCAATTTTACCAAAGGCATCTACTAAGCTTTTAACTATATGAGAACTTGGTCTAGAAGGCTTTATCATCTTAATCCCTAACGATTTCCTAACAATATTCATGCCCATAGATTTTAACAATGATAAAAATAATCTACATTTATCTCCATCACATTTAGAAACAAAATATGTATTTAGTATTTGTTGAGTTTGATAAGAAATACTACGTTTAGATAGCATACCTTCAATGGAATTGAGGAGTCCTTCATCAACTTGAATATGCTTCAGAGTTCTTCGATGTGTGCTTTCTAATGGAGGTAAGGGGGTTGGATTTCTATCAGCTAGTGCATCAACAATACGCTCTGGCTTTAAAGTAGCAACTTGTTGTCCTTCATTCTCTTCCTGGTAGTTGGATGGTGGAATTCCAAAATCCTCATCGATGGTCTGGTTAATATTTTCTTCTTCAACAGTAGGCTCCATGTCCAACGCCTCTTCAATAGTAGGATCCATGTACAACGCCTCTTCATGAGCTTCGTCTTGAGATGGTAACTTATCACTTTGACTTGATGTGAGATTTGAAACATCCCCTAATGAGCACCTACGTTTTGCTTCTTGAATACTTCCATGGGGTGCTTGTTCAACAACTATTGTGGAAATTGAAGGTCCCTCTAGTGAATGCTTCCTTTTTTCTTGTGCTGGATTAATAGGATGAACCGTCGTATCCTCTATAATTGGATTTGGATTAGTTTCCAAAGAAAGCCTCCAATTCATCATGTCTATTCTTTTATTTTCTTTCTTTTCTTTGATGACTTCTTGAGGTCTCTTCTTCCTTGTTGATTTTCTTCCTCGGTTACGTACATTCCCCATCACCACAATGATTAATGTCAATATAGTTTGTTTTTGTTTCTCCTCAATTACAAGCTTTCAAACCTTTAACTTTCTTTATAACTATTGATCCTTTAAGGTGCTTCAATCTCCCTTCTCAATTGTTCATATTTCCCATCAAAACAATAATGAATGGGAAAATTTACGTTTGGTTCTCTTGAATAATAAGCAAATGAAAGTTATATCCACCATCACCATGAAATGACATTGAAGCTTGATATCTTATCCTGTGTGCTCCTCAACCATGAAAGATGTCCTCAATGGTGCACCTGCATAACAAAAAGAATGATGGAGAATGTGTAAATTGTGAGTATTTCCACAGGCAGGCTCGTGCTCTTGAAAAAAATGTGCAGTAATTGGATTTTCATAAAAACAGAGTGAAGTTGCTCTTGGACAAAAACAATTTGTTTGTTTTAACAGTCCCAAAACATGCACGTGATATGTTTAAGCACAATTAATGGGGTGGGTGCACGGCTAAGGCTTTCTTAATTTCTTAAAGATTCTTAATTTATTTATTATTAAGTTTTATTATGATTATTATTCCATTCTCATCATTCTTATTCCTTTAGTTTATGTATTTATTCTTCTTAATGTGGTTTATTACATACATTCCCCCTTAAAGAAACATCATCCTTAAGCTCTTTTTTTAATGTTACTTATATATTACTTGGTGAATTACTTGTTCTTACTATTATTATTTGTTTATTTATTATCATTAATATTATTGGTTTACCTTTTTTTCCACATAACACTTGATGGCCCCTAAAATGGTATATTATCTCACCCATCTAATGGAACTTAAAATTATTGTTAGGAGGAATAAGGATTTAAATAAATAAGATAAATTTAATTATTTCTCTAAAGCCTATGCGTGGCTTGTGGAAACTGAAGGTCCCTCTAGTGAAATTGATGATGATGTTGATGATGATGATGACAATGTTGATGACGATGG